>QAOC01036840.1:0-88583 GCA_003255005.1 Begonia fuchsioides | reverse complement strand
CAAATTCAAGTGTCAAACGGCTATCTCCCAAACGGCTACAAAGCATCAACGGCGAACGTGCATCCAAAGCTATCCGACGGCTCTTTAATTATTTTCTTAAGTTTAATTTTATGTTTTATTTTGTCTATAAATTAAGGCTTACATGCCTCATTGTAAGCAAGTTGAATTTGATAATTAAAAGTGCTTAGAGCCTTATTATCAATTCCATTTCCCGACGAGTCTTCTCCAAGAGTCCTTCTCGGCCAAGCCTCGTCAAACCTTGAGTGCATTCCGGTGAGTCATATCCGAGAGTGAACCCAAGGCCTACCGATTGAACACTTGATCACTCAAGTGTCCAAATCACCCAACCTCCGATCCATTATACTTATCCTTCCATCATCTACACCATCCCGAACCATTAACCATCCCTCCCCGAGCCAACCCCATTTCCACTCGAGCCTTCCTCTCATTCTCGTCACCTAGCTTCCGCATTTCCCCTATTATCCGACGAATCCCACCTCACCTCTCTAAACGCCCGAGCCTTTTTCTCATTTACCGCAAACCACCATATTTTCCAACCTCTCCGACGCACCCGCGTTGCCTTAGTACGCATCCCACGTACTTTAGGCACACCAGGGCCAAACATGGCCATGGATCGGGCTCCATGGGTTGGATGCTCTCGGGCCGCTACCTGTTCTGGAGGCCTCTGTAATGGCGATGGTTGACCGGGTAATCGTTGTCCAAAATTGATGGTCAGCCCCATTATGGAAACCTTAGGATGTTGGCCACATATTTGTAGAAGCAAGCTTGGCCAAATCAGGTCCGGAAGGCGTTTGCAATAGCCACACAAGCCCCGGAGGTCATCCTGGGCCGAAACCAAAAACGGTCCTATTATCACCAAGGATGGTTGGATCATCCTTTGCATGGTGGCACCTACAAAATTAGCACATTTGTTAGACAAAATATTGACTCGGCCTTGGCTTAGAAACCCGAGACCAAGTCCATGGTGATAGAGCCTTCCGCTTCTAGATGTGCTAATCCGTCGCACATCAGGATTTCATCTTGGGGCTACCTCGGACTAGTAGGGGCAAGGAGGCAATAATGGTGGTGGTAGACCGATTTTCAAAGATGGCACATTTTGTGCCATGTACCAAGACAAATGATGCAAGTCAAATTGCCGAGCTCTTCTTCGAGGAAGTGGTACGTTTGCATGGAATCCCTATCTCTATAGTTTCGGATAGAGATACAAAATTTTTGAGTGCCTTTTGGAAAACTTTGTGGAGGAAACTTGGGACAAAATTATTATTTAGCACTTCCTTTCACCCTCAAACCGATGGCCAAACCGAGGTTGTCAACCAATCTTTGGGGAGCCTTTTGAGGAGTGTAGTGGGAAAGAAAATTTCGGATTGGGATGTCCAATTGCCCTTTGTGGAGTTTGCATATAACCGAAGCAAGCATAGCACCACCCAAGCTACACCCTTTGAGGTTGTCTACGGGTTCAATCCTTTGACGCCCCTTGACTTAGTGCCTTTACCTTCTAAAGATGTTATCAATCCCGACGGGGCAAGCAAAGCAAAGCAAGTTCAAAATCTGCATGAGAAGGTTCGGAAAGCAATTGAGAAGAAGAATTCTACCTATGCAAAATTTTCCAACCGAGGCCGAAAGAATGTAGAATTCAAGGTTGGTGATTTGGTGTGGTTACACCTAAGGAAGGATAGGTTTCCCAAGCAAAGAAAGTCTAAGCTTCTTCCAAGAGCCGACGGCCCTTTTGAAATCATGGAGAAAATCAACAACAATGCATACAAGTTGAAGATACCCGGGGAGTACGGAGTCTCGGCCTCATTTAACGTCCAAGACTTATCACCATATATAGATGGCAATGAAGAGGAGGATGATGAGGAGAACCCCTTAGATTTGAGGACAAATCCTCAAACACCCGGAGGGGATGACATGCCCGGAAGCCATAGCTTGGCCGAGAGCCCTCAACAACCGGAGGGTGCAATGACCCGTAGCCGAGCAAGGAATAATAATACCTCCTTTGAATCTCCATGATGCCCCCTCACCGGTTGATATGGAGCACCCCAAATACTACCTTAGGTGGGAGTGTGAAGGAGGAGAGAAGACAACCGAAATCCAAACTCCTCCTCGGCAAGATGATCCATCCGAGCCTTGGCAATGATGTGCAACCCGAGCACATCATGGATCAAGCCTCGACCAACTCAACGAGCCCACCCGATTTTACTAACTTAGTTGCTCGTTTTGTAGGTATCTTAGTCTCGGAAACACCGTCCGAGCATGATCGGGATCGACCCAAGCACTCCGTTACTTGGTGCTCGGTCATTCCCGGCCTTGACGCTAGCATCAGACCGTGTCCGAGCAACCCGGCCAATGGCGCAGCCGAGACGCGTGACGCACCCGGACACGGTACACCCGGCAGCCCGACCCATGACGCAACCGGGGCTCATGACCGAGACACGCCCCGCACCCAACGGGCACCGCTCCACGAACCCGACCCGACGACCACTCAAGCTTCGGTCGTCGGACTATCCGAAGTCCACTAGGGGCTTTGGCCCGCCAATAAGTGGCTGGCGTGAGAGAACGCACGGTCTGATCCCCTTGGATCGCGCGGTCTTCCACAGAGTCCATCTCCTCGGCCAACCCAACGCCGAGCCCGGCCACCTTAGTTTGTTTTCGCATTTAGAAGACTTAGTGAAGGAAAGATTGAAGTCTAAAGATCGAAGACGCTCAACGCACGACGAGAAGCCCAAGATGGCCGAGTCCCTCACAAGGTTCGGCCCACCATCGGCCCATTCGAAGACTTAACCAATTTCTATCGGCCAAACATACTTAATCTTTAAGTATTTTGGTTATTTGGTTAAGATAAGGGAGAGGATCAAGTTTGGCACGAGCATATCTTCGTGATGACCGTAGATCATTCATCGGACGCACGAGCATGGCCGATCTCCGAACCACCTTCGATTATCAAGGGATTTTCATGCACCAAGCCCTAGTTTAACTTCCCTCCACCTCCATTGGATCAAGGTGAGGTTAAACATCCCATAGCTTTCATTCCATCCTCGGCCTTTTGGCTAATTTGTGGTTTTTTGCCGAAATCTGCCAACCGAGAGCCTCCAAAAGCTCTCAATCGGTGTCCAGTGCTATCTTTTGTTTTCTCCGTGCGATTTCAGACCAACTTTGGCTGAAATCTTCTCCTCTCTTTGTGTCAATTTCTCCCACTGATTTCTCATGCACAACGTTTTCCAATCGGGAGATGTGCATTGACCTTACTACCCTTTTTTCAGCCATTCCCTGCACTGTTCCTGTCTTCCAGAATCTGTCCCCATGCCATCTCCTAAATTCCACGTGCGTTTGATCTTAAATTTTGACGCAAGTGACTTAAGTCTTTATATTTTAATTGTGTCAAGTTTTTTTATTAAATTACCGTATGCATTTGGCAAATTGGCGTGACAACTTCCCTGTTCTGCCTTTCCTTCTATTCTCGATAAACTGTTTGTCTACTTAAAAGTCGTTCCGTGCGTTTTTAAGTTTACCTCGTGCGTTTTATTTGAATTTTGGGCTGAACTAAGTTTATAACTTGAACTTATTTTATCCTAAGTTTCGGACCCCAATTCTGTATGCAATTCTCTGAGTGACCGAACCAAAACCCTCCCCTGTTTTCATCTTTTCTCTCGGCTAGCATTTGGTTAACCGTCTCTCGTCCCCTCTTTGCTCCTCCCCCAACACCTCCGCATCTTTGAGCGTGTCAGCATGTGTAGCATAAACATAACAATTCATCACATCATAGTAAATATCAATTCCAATAACATTTTGTAAGTTACATTAGCTTAACTACTTAACAATTGCTAGGAGCATATACTTATTCCATTTTGACATAAACCAAATCTTTGTGATAGTAAACTAATTGCAACTTGCTATCCAAAAACATGACATTCATAAATAAATCCAAATTAACACTTCAAAACATATCTTTGAGCCAAATACCATCATTCAACATATTCTATCGAAACACTAAACAATTCATGTCATAGGAAATAAGCATAACCTAACACTTCATGGTGTAGGCCCAAAGAGGCAAAACACAAACACAACATTACTTACCGTAGGTCTTTAGCAATTAGGAAACACATAATCAATGCCTTTTAATCACTTCATAACCTATAAATAAAACAACTATTAATTGAAACCCAAAATATTATTCACTATTTTGCATCAACTTCAAAGTATCATAACTTATTATATACAACTCAAATGTCTTCATTTTAAATCTCAAATCTCACTAAAGGTGTCTATTGTAACGTGGTAAAAGGCCTTTGCCGTTGAATTAGTCTAACATAAGGTTTGAATACAAAACTTGAAACTAGACAGATTTTCCAGTTTTCAATCACTTTTGTATAATATTGATAAATATGAACTAATTCATTTTATCTTTCCTATATATCCACACCTAAGCAATTACAATATGATTAGATATCATTTTGACAGAACGATAAACCATAAATACCAAATTTCGTGCACTTTAAATAACTAATTATTATACAATTCTTTATTACTAAGAAAATCACAATTATTCTTTAACTAATTATACTATTAATCATGATTAATCTATAAAACGTATGAAATTATTCTTACCACAATATTCTTAGCTCAATTGAATCCTCTTGATGAGATGAACATTTCTTCTCAAGGAATTGGAGGCCAAATATCTCTCCTTTACCTCCAATTTTAACTATTTTCTCTCTAAAATCCTATCTCCATTTTTGCTCATTTTCTCCCTTTCTCTCTCTACAGCCACGAAAATGGCTGATACTCTTTCATATCCATCCATTTTTAGATAGAGTTTATGATAAATTTACCTTTTAGTCCAACTTATCCTTTTAGGTTTACCATTTTGCCCTTATATGTCTCTTTAATTGCTAAAATACTTCAATTATCATCATTTAGTCATACATACTTTAATTAATTAATCTAGATTAGTACTAAGCTAATCCTTAAGATTAACTTAAATAATCATGATTAGTAAACCTTAATTACCCCTTAATCACTCACTAATTATGCTTTAATCACAATTAGTCACTAATCAAATAGGGACACATGGCATTTTCTTATTGCTTCTCTACTTTAAATTACCAAATCATATTTGTATCTAATAATATTCTTGGACTAAGGTTTATGCAAATAATATCATTGATTAAGGAGGAAATCTTGTGAAGGTGACATATCCTTTAAGCATAAAGTGTAATTTTACTTGCTATCATTTTGATGCTAATTTCTCTAACCCTAGCTTTTTCATCTTTAACATTTATTTTAGTATTTTAATTATCTTAAAAGTAAGCAAATTTCTTTTTGGGTATTACATTAGGTGCTGCCTTATGCAAGAAGGAAGAGCACTTGCATATTTTAGTGAGAAACTCAAGGGAGCTACCCTAAATTATTCAACCTATGACAAAGAATTATATGCGGTAATTCGAGCACTCGAGGTATGGCAACATTATTTGTTATCTAAAGAATTTATTATTCATTCGGATCATCAAGCTCTTAGGTACATTAAAAGCCAAGGCAAGCTAATAAGAAGGCATGCCAAATGGGTGGAGTTTCTTGAGAGATATCCGTATATAATCAAGTACAAGAAGTGTGAAGTAAACGTGGTCGCCGATGCACTATCAAGGAGGTATGTCCTTCTAACCAAATTATCCACTAAATTCCTTGGTTTTGAATGGATTAAGGAAGCATGTAAAGATGACCAAGATTTCAGCAAGTGGTATGAGTTGAGTATCAACAAGGTAAATGATATGATCCTTCCCGGAATAGGATTGATCAGTGATCGGATATGGAGTTGAAATAAAGAAAGGATAAGTATGAAACCTTGAACCAAAGCCGACGAGTATTTGAACTTTAGCTTAGAAAAGCTACAGACCCGAAACAACGACGCGGCGAAGACCCTTGGTTGGGGGAGATGCCACAAACGGAGGAATTCCGCTTGATAAGTTAGAAAATAACGTTGCTGGATTTATCGATGAAAGACCAAACAATGCTTGTTAATTGGGAGAAGATCTCTCACAAAGGATAACACTTTCATTCAATTCAAGTTGTCCCAAATGTACAAGTTCACCTCCTTTTATACTACAGCATACCTACCAAAAGTGTAAGGTGTTCAAGTCATTACCTCATACTCTACCTACCCAAAAAGAGTGATGTGTACAAATTTACACCCTCAGCTCCTACCTACTTTCACTAGTGGAACTTGTAGCATAATTCACATATTGACAAGTAAATATTAATACAAGTTAATTACTTGTGTACTTCAATAATTGTGACAAACTCCATCTTGTTGGTGGGTAGATCGTGTGTGGGCTGACGGCTGAGAAAATCCTTTGTGTACAAACTTATTTGATCTTTAAATTTCTTTGCCCGAGCCCGAGTCATTGGCCATGTCATAGCTTTGCTTTCCTCTGTCATCTCTTTTAAATCTTGCTTGATGTCCGCATCAGTAAATTACGGATATTACCTCATGGATGGATTTCTTTTTAAAGGAGGAAACTTATGTATTCCAAGTGTTGGCCTCCGGGATTCCCTTATCAAAGAAGCTCATGGTGGAGGGTTGGCTAGCCATTTTGGAGAGAAAAAAACTTTAGAGGCTCTTAAAGAGCATTTCTATTGGCTGGATTTGATAAAGATGAACAAGATGGAGATGATTTCGCACTGGATATGAGGTCAAATCCTCAAGAACCCGGGGAGGATGAAATGCCACGAATTGGCATGCCAAGTGGAGCAATCACCCGAGCCCAAGCTCGGAATTTTTCTAATATGTTTGTTAATTTTGCAGGAAAATTAATTGAACAATTATATATTTCTAAGCCAACTTTGGAGGATCAAACAAGGCCAAAACACATGATAACTTGGCGTGGAGAAGAGGTGAATTTGCAACCTAAAACTGAGACCTCTGGACTCGAGACCGCACCCGAACCAGATTGAAGTTTACTTTGCATGGCGAGTTGGAGTCACATGCATTTGTGCTCAATCATCCCACGACTCAACTCATCAACCTTTCTAAGGATTGAAGGAATTTTATTGCATTTTTAGGAGAATTTTTACGTGAATTTTTACGTGAACATTTGGAGAACTCGAGAGGGTTTCTCAGCTAGGTTTATTTTGGATCTTTGCATGTCGTGCATGGGGTTTTAGGGCCAAGAAAGAAAGGAAATTTTGGCTGAAGGAATTCAAGGAAACGTGACTTGCACGTTCTTTAATTCTCATTGGTCCAAAATTTCCCTCCTTTTATTCATTTTACAGCATGCTTTTTGCATGACTTTGTAAAACATGCATATTCATTTCGTTCTTTATTGCATTATTCTTGCTTATCGATCTGGTTTTCCACCTTGTCGTTTTACCCAGTCTTCATGACCGAGCTTTCCACCTCATGGTTCTACCCGTCATTTACATGTTCGGCTTTCCACCTCGTGGTTTTACTTGGTCCTCGTGACCAAGCTTTCCACCTCGTGGTTCTACCTTATTCATTCGTTACGTACATTCATGCATAGAACTTTGAGGATTTTCACCAATAGGTTCCTCCCATCCCACCCTCACCATTCGATTGGGTGACATTTGAAAACATGCATGGAAAACATTTTTGTTCTTTTCGTAAGACGTGATGCATGAAAATGGCATACGTACACAACGTGACATTCATAACATAAACATAGAGCTTGCATAAAACATCTCCCAATCAACATAAACAAACGTCTCCAAATGAAGATAATTGTTATCTCTTAAGTATACTTAACATAAACTTACTTTATTACTTTACTTAAACCTAGTAACCATCAAACAATGTCAAACAAATACCAATCAAACCCAAACACTTGGGCCGGTGCACGGTGCGATACACCCCAAACAGAGTATTCTTATTCTACTTATTCATAATCCTAACCAATTCGCATTCACTTTTATTTGTTTCTAATTATACAACCTTAATCGTACTCTCCGTGATGTAGTCCCCGAAGGGCCAAAGACATGCAAGATTCACTTACCCTGATTCCAAGCTGCAAAATACTCCTATTTCTTTCACTTTCTTTACTTGATTCCAAACAACCTTAACATCAGAAATATGCTTACAATATAGGGTATAGAAAAACAATTAAATCAACAAACATCATACCTTAGCCCTAACTTGGTGCTCCTCCTTCTTGTTATTTAAACTCACAAAACACACTCGATTTGCACCTCTCACACTAAACTTTCAACTTCAGCTTCAACCTTATGTTTCCCTTCATACAAAACTTGAGAGAATTTAGGGATAATAATGAGAATTTCGTGCATCAAATGTCAGCTGAGGGTGAATAGGTAAACATGAGGTGAAGAAGCAAGCATAAGGTGGAGAGGCAAGCATGAGGTGAAGATGCAAGCATAAGGTTGAGAGACAAGCATGGTTGAAGAGGCAAGCATGAGGTGGAGAGGCAAGCATGAGGTGGCTTCACCAAATTTTCTCCTCCAACACTTAACTCACTTGTCACATTATTTCTTTAAGCATCCCTTTCAAAGGCGTATTTTAACACACTACCAACAATACTTCATGACGAACTTATCAAGATTTAACAATGTAATTTACATTTATAATAACTAAGGTGCTTAAAGGCTCGGCTGTTACACCATAGTTAGGCATAGGGCATATGGCTTAGGGTTTATGGCTTAAGGCTTTGGACTTAGAGAATAGAGCTTAGGGTTCAGGGCTTAAGGCTGAAGGCTTTGTGCTTAGAGAATATAGCTTAGGGCTTTAGGCTTGCGCGTTGATTAAAGGCATTGAACTTTGTACTTATGGCATTGGCTTTAGGGATTAAGGCCTAGGTTTTAAGGCTTAAGGATTAGAACTTAGTGCTAAGGGCTGAAGTATTAGGGCTTTAGGCATACGTATTAGGGTTAAGGCTTAGGCCATTGGCTTTAGTCACAGGGATTAGGGCTAAGAGTTTTGGGCTTAGGGCTTTGGACTTGGTGCTTTGGGCTTGTGGTTAAGTGCTTAGAGCTTCAAACATGGGTCTTAGGGCTTTAAGCTTAGCACTTAGGACTTTGGTTTTTGGTCTTAGGGCTAAGGGCTTAGGTCTTAGGTCTTAGAGGTTAGGTCTTAGGGATTAAGGTTTAGTGCTTAGGACTTTGGGCCTAGTGCTTAGAGAATAGATCTTCAGGCTTTGTGCTTAGAGCTTAGGACTTAGGGCTTAGGGACTGGGACCTAGGGCTTTGGGCTTGGGGCTTTAGGCTTAGATCTTAGGGCTAATGGCTTCTTTCTTTGGGCTTAAGGATGTAGGCCTAGTGCTTAGAGCTAACTGATAGCAGCTTTGAAGTTTGGGAAAAGGTCTTATGGTTTAGGTCCTAAAACTTAACGCTTCGGGCTTAGGTCTTAAGGCTCAGGGATTGTTCTAGGGGAATTTGCTTTAGGCCTTGAGCTTTAGGCTTTTTGTTAAGTGCTTAGGGCTTTAAAAATTGGTTCTATGGCTTTGGTCTTAGGTCTTACGACTAAAGGCTTAGGTCTTAGGGTTTTGGGTTTAGGGCTAAGAGCTTAAGGCTTAGTGCTTATGTGACAGAGCTTAGGGCTTAAGGCTTAGGACTTAGGGCTTAGGGCTAAGAGCTTAGGGCTTAGAGCTTAATGCTTAGGGCTTAGGGCTTAGGGCTTAGATCTTAGGGCTAATGGCTTCTTGCTTATGGCGTATATTTTGCATCTTTAGACTTAAGGCTTAAGCGTTTAGGTTTACAGCTTAGGATTAAGGGATTACGACTTTGAGGTTAAGGCTTAGGCCATAGGGCTTATGGATTAGATTCAATGGGTAAGTGCTTGGGGCTTTGGATTTAGCTTTTGGGGTTAGGATTTACGGCATTAGTGTTAGGGCTTAGGGCTAGTGGCTTAGGGATTTAGATTTAAGGAGGGCTTAGGGCTTTGGGCTAGGGTATTGTTTTGGACTTTGGGCTTATGGCACTTGACTTTGTGCTTGTTGTTAAGTGCTTAGGGCTTTGGCTCTGGTCTTAGGTCTTATGGCTAAGGGCTTAGCTCTTCGTGCTTTAAGTTTAGGGCTAAGAGTTTAAGGCTTAGAAGTTAGGGCTTCAGGATTCGGGCATAGTTCTTAGGGGAAAAAGCTTAGGGCTTAAGGAATAGGGCTTAGGGCTTAGTGATGTTCTGATGTGGATATCACGAAGAGCAAAGGGGAAGCACAATCATGGACTGAAATCTGACATGAGATCGAGTAAAGAAGTTTGGTGAAAAACTAAACATATATATCCAAGAACTTGTCAATTGTGATATGGCCTAGATTCTTTAGTCCACCAACATGATTCTCTTCAAAGGACCATAGATTCTCTTGCAGCATCAAATTCTGAACTTCATGACAAGGTTGACTTCCTTCATGACAACCTTGAGAGGTGATTCTATCAATGATGTAAATCTAACTTGACGCCTAGTATGTCTTGGTATGAGTGTCTGTGTATGGGGGAGTATTGAATATCTTTTATGCATGCTATAACTATGGGGGAGCGATTTATCTTTCAAAAGTATTTGTCATCATCAAAAAGGGGGAGATTGTTAGCTTTAAAAGTATGTTTAAAGTAATCAATTATTTTTTATGATAACTATACAAGATGAGCATGAAAGATAAAATTGATAAAGGAAACTTTTTCACAATTCTTAAATTAGACTTAACGATTCATGAGAAATACCCTCATTGAAGGGTACAATTAAAGTCTAACTATTTTGTTTAAGTGCTGCAGAAAAGCCATGTATATAAGCTGTTTGTGTCGACCTTTAGTCATATATGTCGACACTTAGATAATCCAGAAACATAGCTTACTTAGTTTATGTCGACCCTTAGTTATATGTGTCGACCAATGTTCAAAAAAGAAGCTTAGCCTTTCTAATTTGTGTCGACCCATAGAGTTTTTGTGTCGACCCTCAATCAAAACAGAGGCCGAGACTTTCCAATTGTGTCGACCCATGGTATCCTTGTGTCGACCCCTTTCCAAAACAGAAGCTAAGTCTTAGCCAAACGTATAAGTTGTGTCGACCCACCTATAAAAATTGTCTCAACCTAAACTGGCAGAACATTGCGTAAATGTGTCGACCAATCCAAATCTTTTGTGTCGACCCCAGAGAAGAATTTGTGTCGACCTTACCAAAATTTGTGTGTCGACCCCACCTGCATGAAATATGTCTCTGCCCAACCCATTTGGGTCGACCCCATTATAATTGTGTCGACCCTAGCTTTATCCAGAGACGAATTCTTTAGAATTTGTGTCGACCCAACTAACATTGTGTCGACCCCAGAAATTCCAGAGAAGGATGCTTCAAGGTTGTGTCGACCAAACAAACAATGTGTCAACCCTATCAAATTCAAGAGAAGGATTCATCAAGGTTGTGTTGACCGAACAAGCATTGTGCCGACCCCAACAATTTCTAGAGAAGAGTTTGTGTCGACTCCAACAACATTTGTGTCGACCCAATTCAACAGTACAACACCAACGGTCAGAAACTTCACATTGGATATATTTTGATGTGTCTACCGGCTAGTACTTTGTGTCGACCCCAGATGGACTTGTGTCGACCCAACTGGACAATTTTGCAGCTATCTATAAATAGATAAAGTGGTCTTATTTTTTTTCAACGATTTTACCGAGAGAAAACTATGCCGATTTGCTGCCAAATTTATTTCTCAAACTTATACTCTCTCAAATCCTTGTACTTAAACTTGTATATCTTTCTTGAGCTTGAGTGAGTCGGTTTATTAAAAACCGTACAAATTGTAACTCGTTCCTTGAACGCTTATTGTAAAAGGGGTGACGCTACTTCAAGAAAAGATTTAAAGGTTTGGTTGACACCCGTAAGTCAATCGGAGTAAAGCTCAAGGTTAAGCGAGAAGGATCTTCAAGGAGGTACTTTGAAGCGCGGACGTAGGCAAGGTTGGCCGAACCGCGTTACCAAACCGGTGTCAATTTCTCTAAACTCTCATTTACTTGGTTAATTATTCCGCACTTGAGTTTTAGATATAACTAAACAATTCGCTCGAACTTGACTTAGTAATCGAAAAAGTTTAGTTAACCTAACCCCCCCCCCCCCAACTTAGGTTAATCTCAATCCTTTAATTGGTATCAGAGCAGGTATTTAGATTGATTAACCTATATTTGCTGTTATTTTAGAGTAAATTAAATCATGGCTTTTAATTTGAACAACTCACACACAGAGGGTCAATGTATTACTAGACCCCCCTTTTTGATGGAAACAACTTTGTATATTGGAAAACTAGGATGAGAATTTTTGTCCAAGCTATGGACTATAGCGTATGGAATATAATTTAAAATGGTCCATACATGCCAATCAAAACTGAGAATGACATTAACATACCCAATGTCCGAATCCATTCCTTCTCCGTGTCTTCAATCTTGGCATAATCGAACATGTCTTCCAATGTCCGAATCCATTCCTCTGCAGATGTTGAATCACTTGATTGTCCATCAAAGCTGGGTGGACGAAGTCGTCGGAACCTTTCACAACTTAACTCACCCGAGGTATTTGAGTGAGAAGCTTCTTGTTCTCGTGCCATAAATCGTTCCAACTGTTGGAACTGCCTGTCCACTAGATCAGTCAATCGATTAAGAGTTTCATCTCTGTCACCAGTTTCTTTTTCACGTCCTCTTACCATCTTGTTTTATTCCTAAATGGTTAGCAAACAATAAGCATACAAACAACAATAATAATTCACACATTACTTACAATGGATGAAGTATTTCCATGCAAAATTTGAGCTATCACGTAGTCTGCAGAACCACTTTTAAAACCCGGTGCGCTCTGATACCAACTGTAACGACCCTTACTTTTCTTACGTAGAAAATACATCATGTAAAAAGTTTTCTTTCTAAAATTTCGTTCCACATTATTAATTTAAAATCATAGCGGAAGCGTACAAAATTTACATACTTGCTCTTCAATATCAAAACATATATTATTTTACATCATATAGTACTTTAACAAAACCAAACTTTTAGTATTATATGTTTACAAAGAACATAAAGAAAATCTAGTTTTCAAAACTATATACTCCATTTGTACATAACTATTACATAAGAAAAACATGAGCCGCCCACCGGTCGTCTTCACGCTGATAGCTCAACTTTTGCCTGACGTACTCCATCCGTCATGCTATCTCTACAGCAAGCATGGAGAGTCATTCCCCTCAATCTCATCTTCCTCACCTACATTACAAAGCTTAAACTATGAGCCTAAGGCTCAGTAAGTAAAATGAAATGTTTCCTACATGATCTACATACACATGCCATGTCTTAAATCAATGCACATTCATTTCGTTTCGTTTCTTTTATAACTTAACTTTCATTTACATGAGTTAGTGGAACAAGATCTAGAGAGGAAGGCACATAAGGCCCCATACCACCCTTATCTCGGCACCCTGCCCCTTTAATCCAACTCTAGGTAAAGAGAATAGACTTTTGATGCCCTTAGGTCGGCAGCCTATCTCAAGGGATGAGAAGACGTCTTAGGTCACGCCTAACTCATCACCGCCTGTCCACGTAACCATTTACATACATACATAACTTTCTTGCTTAATTGATCTTTACGTTATAACATGCATGGATGATGATTGTGTCCCATACCACTCTCATCATCCGTTGGGTGACATTTTGAAAACATGCTCAAAACATTTTTGTATCATTTTGAAAAATATGATGCATGAATGTAATGCTTGATGACATAACTTAATACGTGCATAACTTAGATGCTTAACATAAAAACAATCAACATAACGCATTCGTCACCAAAGGTAAGTCCATGACCTCTATTAACTATTTTTCGTTCTTAAGATACTTAAGTGATATGTACATACTAGCAATCACAATTCAATAGCGAACATACACCAATCAACCCCATATTATTGGGTCGGTGTACGGTGTGATGCACCCCAAAACATCATACAATATATCTTAAGTTTTATCTAACTTACAATACCTAACAACCTCTTTGTAATTTAGTCCCTCAAAGGGCCATTCACAAGCAGGAGTTACTTACTTGATCTCCTTAGCTTATGATCACTATTCTGAGTCCTTAAGGTTCCAATGAGCTTGCTTATATACCTCAAAATTTCAAAATGAAACAATATAAGTAAAACCCGAAATACCCCATTTTTACCAGAAACTTGCAGCATCCATAACCTGAGCTATAGAACTCTGATAAAAACACTTAAGGTACCAATTTAATCCTTAAGATGTCTACTCTAGTTTCTTAGAAGACGTCGTGATCGGATTCTTAATTAAAGACATCATAAATTCTACATCGCTGAAATCGGGTACGACATGACCCTTTTGTGCATACCCGGTTTTTACATCAATTTCCGACATACACAACTTTTGCTACACTAGGCGGATAGATATAAAAAAAATACTAATATCAACCTTATATTGTTAGCTACAATTCATTAGAAGACGTCGAGACCAAATTTTAACTTATAAGTCTTGTACCAATCTCATTTCCAAAATCGGGCAGAATGCCCTAAAACATGTATATTCATGAAATTTCCTTGACTATTTCATGCATTCAAACAATAAAACGTCCACTCCATCCATTATAACTCATTTGAAACCATAAGTGAGCATTAGAGACGTTGTTAGGATGATTCTTACCTCAAAAGATTTGGATTGAAGAGTAGAACACTTTACTCCGAAAGGTTGAGGGTCAAATCACACTTCTTCTAACTCTAATCTCACCCTCTTCTACTGAAACCCTAAAGCCCTTTCTTCACTCGAGAGAATTCAGAAAGGAGAGAGAGAGATTGTCGTGCATAATGACCTGAAGGCTGAACTTTTGTCTTGAGGTGGAAGGTGGAGAGTCACCACGAGGTGGCACCTAAGCACGAGGTGGCACCTAAGCACGAGGTGTCAACTTAAATCTCTTAATCCTTCCACGTGGCACTTTCCTATTGGTTTATCCTTAGTTACTTATGGATTAACTTCCTTAATTTAAATTGAAAGTTAACCTTCTAGACATAAGGTGTCGACCCCTTAATATAAGGTGTCGACCTCAAAACTTCCCGAGACTTTTAAGGTGTCGACCCCTTATTCAAGGTGTCAACCGCAAGTTAAATATTTCATAACTTTTGTTACACAACTAGGATTTTCATGATTCAAAGGCCATTCTTTTTATTATTAAGTCTAGTTGAACTTTGTAGAAGACATAAACTTAAAATTATAAGCGTAAGATTACCCAATTTACGAAACACCGAACATCGTCCAAAAGTTCATATTTTCTTAGTTCGGTTTTTATTCCTCAAATTCTAAAATACATAACTTTTTCACCACAACTCCTATTGAGTTGTTTAACCTATCAGTATTCTCATTTTTATGTCTTCTACAATTTTTTATAAGATTTTTTTGTCAATTAAGCTCATTTGTCACATGATAAAATGGGAAAACTGAAACTACCTCGTTAGCGATCTTCAACCCGGTGGTTGTTACCAATTGTAAGTTTCCAAAATTCATAACTTTCTCTAGAAATCTCCAAATTCAGTAATTTTTGTTGCTATAGTTCCATAAACTAATTTACTTAATTTCATTAGATGGACTTAAACTCATTTAAAGAACTTATCTCTTTGAAAATCAGATAACTTTGTTCATCATTTAACATTGATAGGACTTACAGTACTTGAAAAAAAAGTCGGGTGTTGCATTAATACTCCCAAACCGAGTAGTGAATACGATGATAATGACTTAATGAAATTAAGTCTAAATGCTAAAGCAATGAAAACCTTGTATTGTGCCTTAAATGGTGATGAATTCAATAGAGTTCATGGTTTTTATAATGCCCGAGAAATTTGGAGATTACTCGAGGTAACTCATGATGGGACTAACCAAGTAAAAGAAAACAAATTAAGTATGCTTGTACATGACTATGAATTGTTTTCTATGCAAAATGACGAATTGGTTAGTTCCATGTTTACAAGGTTTACTAACATTACTAATGTTTTAAAAGTGCTCGATAAAGTTTATACAGATGAAGAATGTGTTAGGAAAATTCTTCGAGTCCTTCCAAGAGCATGGCAACCAAAGGTAACCGCCATCCAAAAGGCTAAAGACCTCAAGGTTCTAAAAGTTGAGGAGCTCATCGGATCTCTAATGACTCACGAGATCATGATGAAAGCAAATGAAAAGGATGCAATTAAGGAGAAGGAACCAACTAAGAAAAGGGACATCGCTCTCAAGGCTTCATCTAGCAAGCAAGAGAAAAGTGAAAACGAAAGTGAAAAGGAGGATGAAGATGTTGCCTTTATTACAAGGAAATTCAAGAGGTTCCTTCAAAGAAAAAGAATGAATGAAAAGGAGTTCCCAAGAAAGGAAAAGCACTCTAAGGAAGAAGAAAAAGAAGTCAAATGCTATGAGTGGGGGAAAATGGGACACTACAAGTCTGAGTGTCCAAGAATTAAGAAGCATCCCAAGGCTTACAAGAAGAAAGCCATGAAAGCAACTTGGGATGACAGTGACTCTTCAAGCTCCTCATCCAAAGACGAGAAGATAGCCAACATGTGCTTCATGGCAAAGGAGGACAAGGTACTTGACTCCTTTAGTGATTTAGAAAATTCTGATGATGATAATGAATTGTTTGATGTTTTGAATGACTTATTTAATGATTTCAATGTCTTGAAATCTAAATATAAGGAATTAAAAAAGGAGCATGTTGCACTAGTTAAGACGCATGATAGCTGTAAAAATATTGTGCATGCTTAGTTGGAAACACTAAAGAAAAGGAACCTTGACTTAAATGATATAGTTCTCAAGTTCACTAACGGTAGTAAGAACTTGAACATGCTGTTAGGAAGTCAAAGGGTAACTTTTAAAAAGGCCGGCTTAGGTTATGAATCACACACTAAGAAAAAGAACTATAAGAACTTCTTTGTGAAACCTAGTGCTTGCAACAAATGCAATAAAATAGGACACCAAGCTTTTACTTGTCCTATGAACTCTAAAATTAGAAAAACAAAGATTGTTGAGAAATGGGTTCCCAAATGAACTAATGCTAACTCTCTAGGACCCAAAATGGTTTGGGTATCTAAGAAACTTGTTTGACTTGTCGTATAGGTGGAAGTCTCCTTTGCAAAAAATCTGTGGTACCTCGATAGCGGTTGTTCGAGGCATATGACGGGAGTCCCTTCAAGATTTTCTTCCATCAAGCAAAAGAAGGGGAATGTTTCATTTGGAGGAAATCAAAAGGGGAAGATTATAGGTATTGGCAATATCGGTAATCCTTCTTCCCCTTTTATTGAAAATGCTCTCTTAGTTGATGGTTTAAAGCATAATTTATTAAGCATTAGTCAACTTTGTGATAAGGGATATAAAATAATTTTTTAATCCAATTCCTGCTTATTAGAAGATAGCTCAAGCGGTAAAATTTTATTTATTAGTTATCGTTCTGATAATGTTTATACAATTGATTTGGATATTGTTGCATGCTTTGATGAAAAATGTTTTAGTTCAACTTCCTCTCTAGATAGTTGGACATGGCATAGGAGATTAGGGCATGTTAGCATGAGTACCTTAGCTAAGATTGCTAAGAAGAATTTAGTTAGAGGCCTTCCAAAGATTTCCTTTGATAATGATAGGATTTGTGATGCATGTTAAATGGGGAAACAAACAAAATCCTCATTTTCCTCTAAATCGGTTGTTTCATCCACCAAACCTCTCCAGCTTCTTCACTTAGATCTTTTCGGTCCTTCTAAAGTAGCTAGCCTAGGTGGCAAGCATTATGTCTTTGTAATTGTTAATGATTACTCAAGATTTACTTGGGTATTCTTTCTTAGATCTAAGGATGAGTCTTTTGAGACCTTCTCCTCCTTTAGGAAGAAAGTTCAAAATGAAAAGGATCTCTCCATTGTAGCTATCCCTAGTGATCATGGAGGGGAATTTGAAAATGAGAAATTTGAACTTCTATGTGTTAGTATGGGATCAATCATAATTTCTCATCTCCTAGGACTCCTCAACAAAATGGAGTTGTTGAGAGAAAGAATAGATCTCTTCAAGAGCTTGCTAGGACAATGCTCAATGAAATCTCTCTTCCCAAGTATTTTTGGGCGGATGCCGTAGCTATGGCATGCTATTCAATAAATCGAGTATCAATCCGTCCAATATTAGAAAAGACCCCCTATGAATTATGGTCGGGTAAAACTCCTAGTGTTAAGTATTTTAGGCCCTTTGGATGCAAATGTTATATTTTAAACACCAAAGACAACCTAGGAAAATTTGATTCAAAGACGGATTTTTGAATCTTTCTTGGATACTCTTTATCTAGCAAAGCCTATAGAGTTTTCAACAAAAGGACTCTATTTGTTGAGGAATCTATGCATGTTACATTTGATGAGTCCCCTCCTTTCTTAGAGCTCTTAGAACCTAGTGATGATTTGGAAAGAGAGATGGATTCTTTGAGTCTAGATGACAATGAGAAAAACTCTTTAGATGTCATTCCTTCCGAACGTCTTCCAAGCTCTCTAGGATTAGAGCCAAGTAACACTGTCAATGATGGCTTACCTAAAGAATAGAAATACTCCAAAAGCCATCCCATAGAGGATGTTGTAGGTAATCCTAGTTTGGGCGTCAAAACTAGAGCCTCTCTTAGGAACTTGTATGCTAACATAGCTTTCATCTCTCAAGTAGAGCCTAAGAAATTTGATGAGGCCATATTAGATGAAAATTGGATAATGGCCATGCAAGAGGAACTAAATCAATTTGAGAGAAACCAAGTATGGGAGTTAGTTCCTAGACCTAATGATCGCACCATCATTGGAACTAAATGGCTATTTAAGAAAAAAGTAGATGAACAAGGTGTTGTCATTAGAAACAAGGCAAGATTGGTTGCAAAAGGATACAATCAAGAAGAGGGAATAGATTTTGAAGAAACCTTTGCACCAGTAGCACGAATGGAGTCAATTCATATGCTAATTGCCTATGCGTGGCAGAAAAATTTCACTCTATTTCAAATGGACGTAAAGAGTGCATTCTTAAATGGATTTATCATGGAAGAAGTCTATGTAGAGCAACCCTTAGGTTTTGAGGTCTTCGATAGGTTAGACCATGTATTCAAACTTCATAAAGCTCTTTATGGTCTTAAGCAAGCTCCTCGTGCGTTGTATGATCGGTTGAAGAACTTTCTCTTGAAAAGAGAGTTCAAAATGGGAAAAATCGATTCATTTTACTAAGCATGAAGGAGATGATTTACTTCTTGTCCAAATCTATGTAGATGATATCATTTTTGGAGCCTCAAACAAAAATCTTTGCAATAATTTTGCTTCTCTCATGCAAGATGAATTTGAGATGAGCATGATGTGAGAGCTTAAATTATTTTTAGGACTTCAAATTAGGCAAACCTTAGAGGGAACATTCATTTGTCAAGAAAAAGATGTTAAAGAATTGCTTAAGAGATTCAGATTGAACTCTTGCAAATCATCTAGGACTCCCATGAGTACCACAACGAAATTGGATAAAGATGAAAATGGTCAAGTTGTGGACATTAAGAAATATCGTGGTATGATTGGATCTCTTCTATATCTAACCACAAGTAGACCCGATATTCTTTTTAGTGTATGTCTATGTGCTAGATTTCAAGCGGCACCTAGAGAATCCCATTTAAAAGCTGTCAAAAGAATTTTCAATAGGACCAATTCTTTTTTTACTATGCCATTACTTGGTGGGATCAATTACTTTAAGTAGGAGAATAAATGGGGAGAGAGCTAAATGCCATTACGTGCAACGATATGAAATCTACCACGAGGAGAAGATTTGTACCAAGCAGCTACTATCGAGATTTATGGCCAACGTCTATGGAGACTTAAGCAAGGTAAAAAAAGCATAGAAGAATAGTTCCAAGAAATGGAGGTAACCATGATTAGAGCAAACATAGAAGAAGACAGAGAAGGCACCAGGCTAGATTTCTGGAAGAACTTAATCTTGAAAAAAGAAATTTCTTTATAAAAAGGAGTAAAGTGAGTAGCGCGTACTCCGCGGGACAGTCCATGATACTCTTATTGCACAAACACACTTACTAACACTTCTAAACATATTGTACCTAGTGTTTTTCAATCTCTTTTGCAGGATTTTCAAGACCTCAAAACATAACAAATACCAGAAGAAATATGTTGCCTAATAGAACTGCTTATTGTAGAAGCCCCAAAGAGATGAAAGAGCTCCAACGACAAGTGGATGAACTATTGGCTGAAGGCTTCATTATGGACAGCCTAAGACCTTGTGCAGTTGTTGGTTTACTAGTCCCAAAGAAAGGAGGAGAATCAAGGATGTGCATTCATAGTAGCGCTATTAATAACATCATGGTAAAATATCACTTCCATATTCCTCGTTTAAGTGATATACTAGATGAATTGCATGGTGCATCCTTCTTTTCAATTGACATGAAAAGTGGTTACCACTAAATTTGAATGAAAGAAGGTGATTAGTGGAAAACTGTACTCAAAACAATGCATGGATTATACGAGTGGTTAGTTATTCAATTTGGCTTGACAAAGAATCCTAGTACTTTCATGAGGTTGATGAATCATGTCTTACATCCATTCATTGGTTAATTTGTTGTTGTTATTATGATGATATATTAAATTACAACAAGGGTATTAATTATCATATCTTACACTTGAAAGAAGTATTTATAGTACTTAGGAAAGAAAAATTATATGCTAACAAGAACAAGTGTAGTTTTTGCATCGATCACGTGGTGTTTTCGGCTTTTAAGGAATACAGGTTGATCAAGAGAAAGTTTTGGCAATTCAAGAGTGGCCGACGCCAACAAATGAAAACCAAGTTTGTAGCTTTTATTGACTTGTGAGTTTTTATCATCATTTTTTTCAAGACTTCAGCCCCATTGCTGCCCCACTCATTAAGGTGATAAAAAAGAATTTGGTGTTTAAGTGGATGAAAGTGCAGAAAGAGGCATTCAACTAGATTAAGGGAGGCTAACAAATCCACCTTTGTTGACTTTACCTAATTTTGAGAAACAATTTGAAGTTTAGTGGGATGCTTCAGGTGTAGGGATTGGAGCTATTCTAATGCAAGAACACTGTCAATTGCTTATTTCAGTGAGAAATCAGGAGGAGCGACGCTAAACTATCCCACATACGAAAAAGAACTCTATGCAGTTGTTAGAGCATTAGAAACATGGCAACATTACCTATGGTAGGAGCGTTCATCATTCGCACAAATCCCGAGTCCCTCAAGTTTCTTAAAAACAAACACAAGCTCAACAAACGACATACCAGATGGATGAAATTTATAGGCCTTTTTCCTATGTCATCCATTACAAGAAAGGTAAGGAGAATGTGGTAGCTAATGCATTTTCTCACAGGTATGTTCTTATCTCCTCCTTATGAGCTAAACTACTTGGATTTGAGTTTATAAAAGATACATATCCTAGTGATAATGATTTGGGCTTGTAAAAAACTAATTATGGGGAATACTACAAGCATGATGGTTTTCTTTTTAAGAAAGATAAATTATGTGTTCCTAATTGTTTAATTAGAGAAATTTTAGTGAGGGAAGCACATGGAGGAGGTCTTATGGGTCATTTTGGGATAGCAAAGACCTTAGGTGTCATCAAAGAGCACTTTTACTGGCCACGTCTAAAAGGGAGGAGATAAGAACATACCTACGAGAAAAGATTTAACAGATTGTTACTTGTCAATAAGCGAAGTCTAAAATCCAACACAATGGCTTGTACATGCCACTACCCATCCCTAACGCTCCATCGATAGATATTTTGATGGATTTTGTACTAGGTTTGCCTCAAAGTAAGAGAGGTAATGATTCAATTTTTGTTGTGGTTAATAGATTTTCCAAAATGACACATTTTATTTTGAGTCACAAATTTGATGGTGCAAGCCATATTACTGATTTGTTTTTTCGAAAAAAATTTAGAGGTATGGGATTCCTAAAACCATCATATATTCTAGAGATGCAAAGTGTTTGAGTTATTTTCTAGAAAACATTGTGGGGTAAATTAGGTCCCAAACTCCTATTCTTCAACACTTGTCACCCATATTCTGATGAACAAACAAAAGTTGTCAATAGGACCTTATCAGCATTACTACAATGCATCATAAAGACAAACATTAAGAGTTGGGAAGAATGTCTACCACATGCTTAATTTGCTTATAATTGCTCAGTTTATTCATCTACTAAGTTTTCACCTTTTAAAATCATATGGTTTTAATCCACTAACTCATAACTTGTTAAGAAGCTTAATTAGACTGTAAGGAAAAATATTGAGAAACGAACTGAACAATACGTGAAACACGCCAACAAAGGACGATGAAGAACGATTGGGTACGGTTGCATTTGCACAAAGAACGATTTCCAAGCAAAAGAAAATCTAAACTACTAGCACGTGGAGATGGCTTAGGGCCTAAATTTTGTGGCTTTGTGCTTAAGTGTTAAGGATTTAGGCTTAGTGATTACGGCTGAGGGCTTATAACTTTGAGGTTAGGGCTTAGGGCTTATGGCTTAGGTTATAGGGCTAGGGGCTATAATAATTGGCTTTAGCATTTGGGCTTCAAAGTTAGGGCTTCAAACTTAGGTTATAGGATTAAGGCTTATGCTTTAGCCTTAGGGCTTTGGCATTAGCTCTTGGGGCATAGCACTTGGGCCTTAAGGCTGATGGATTAGTGCTTTAGAGTTAGGGATTTGGGCTTTGGGCTTAGGGCATAGGGACAAAGGATTGGGCTTTGGGCTTAAGGCTTAGGCCTTGGTCTTAGGCCTTGGTCTTGGGCTTAGGCCTTGGGCTTAGGCCTTGGTCTTAGGCCTTGTTCTTGGGCTTAGGCTTTGGTGCCGATGAGTGCAAGCCACATTTTGTTGGAAAGGCTGTGGCAATATGATCGGAGGGTCCTTCATGATGGTTATACCAACCATTATTCCTTCAAATTCGAAGGGAGGGCAATCAAGCTAGCTCCTCTTGGCCCGGATGAAGTTGCTAAGGATGAGACCGTAAGGAAGGAAGGTGACACGCCCGAGGGCCATGACATGCCCGAAAGCTCTCACCAACCAGAGGGTGTGATGACCCGTAGCCGAGCAAGGAGTTTTACTAACATGTTTGTTGATTGTGCAGGGATAACAATGCCGCCCGTGTATCTCTTAGATGCTCCCACCCCGGTTGACAAGGAGCACCCTAAACATTGCATTCGGTGGGCGTTTGGAGAGGAGGAGAAGGCAGCCGATTTCCAAGGCCTTATGTGCCAAGAAAGCCTACCCGAGCTTCGGCCTTGCCAAATTCCAAAGGAGGAGGGGGGCGTTTCATATGAGTCCAGCAATGGAGGAGAGACTATACAAGCATGGTCCAAGAAGGGAGCCAATGACTCTATCCAATTACCCTTGGGTTACCCACAAAAGGATGAACCGAACCGGACCTAACCCTTCCTCAATTTGGGCACGGTTTGGAGCCCAATTAGTCAAGCCCAAGGAATTCCCCAATGAAAGTTTGCTAGCATCTCACGTGAAGATTTTTTTTTTTTAGTTAAAATGCTTGTAATGATGTAATAGTTGTAGTACTTGAAGTTGGTTGGGGAAATGGTTCGGGTTGAACCATTCTTTCTTGAAGTGGTTCGGTTTTGAACCTTTCCCCCCTCCCCCCTTTTTGCTGGAGTTTTGGGAGAGTCTTCGCTTCCAAACTCCTTAGTGTCTTCTTTAGTTTGGTTTGGACGTGAGTTAGGGTTTTGGTTGGCTTGCAAGTGGGTGATGGGTCCCTTTTCTCACCTAACACCTATTTTTTTTAGCTAATCATTACCCTAATTTAGGTTTATTTTTGTTTTATTTTTTGGTTTATTTTTTTGAAATGGTATGAAGCCCTCTCCCACGTCTTTTGTAAGGCAGAAAAAATTGATGAACTTTGAAGAAGCTTTGAGCTCTCAAGCCCCTCTTTTCTCACGGCAATCCAAGGCTTAGGTGAGTAATATCCTTAGTCTTCCTTTGTCATTGGTGTTGGTGTCTTGCTAGAGTCACTAAGCCCTAGTTCAGGTTTCCTCCACCTCCGTTGGACCAAGGTAAGTCTGAACATCCCATAGCCTTCGTCCATAATCAGCCTTTTGGCCATTTGTGCTTTGTGTTCGAAAACTGCCCACCCGAAAACTCTCAAGGTCCTCAATTTGTTTTCCCCGTGCCAAGTTGTGATTTCTGTGTGCTAATTTTATGAAATTTGGTTTATAAACCCCTCATTCACGTCTGGAAATATTTGCTCTGGCATGTCACTCCCAGATTTCATCGATTAGAAGTTATGCTTGTTCCTTCCTCCAGCTTTCTATGGGAGCACTCTTTTCGGACCCATTCTGTCGACCTATCTCCAAACTTTCATAACTTATAATCCTGCCGTGTGTTCTCCTTCCAAGCCCTACCATTCTGTTCCTCTTTCATTGAAGTTATCTTCTGCAAATTTTAGGCTTCCCAGATTACTCACATCGAAAGTTATGCAGAGGTCTTCCCTTACCACTATTCTGTCAAAACTGATTTTTGTCTGTTTGTGTGATAGAAAGTAGGCCCTTGTCATTTTAAGTTATACACGTGCTATCAGTCAGAATTTTGGACCAAACCTAGCCCGACCTTTGAAGTTTAAGTCCACAAAATATTAGCCCAAACGCCCGTGTAATTTTGGAGCCTTAACCAGCTTTCTCCCCTGTTTCTGCCAATCCCTCCTCTTGTTCGTGGCAGATTGTTTATTTCCCTTTTGTCTTCTATCTTCCCGACACCTCTCCTATCCACGAGCGTGTCATTTGGTATCAGAGCACAGCTCTTCTTTCCCTTGTTCCTTACCCTTAATCCATCCAATTCCCTAATCTTTTATGGCACACAAAAGCGGTGGAATGACTACTCGAAGTGGGGCTCTTTTGCAGCCAAGCCGGGACCACCCCTCCACGAGTGAACCCCCTCCACCTCCTATGCCCTTTCAAGAACATGACTCTGATTTCCAGAACCAAATTGATGGCATAAACAGGAGGTTGGACATGCTCCTACAGAGGATGGAGGTCTCGAATCCCCCACGGCCACCACCTCCGACTACTCCCGGTAGAAGGGTCGGACATGCTCGGACCCGATTATATGAAGTAGAAGATTCAGAGGATGAGTTTGAACCACGAGATGGACAACCCCGTGAGGATGATTTGAGGCATGTGAAGCTAAGTATTCCTCCTTTTAATGGTTCTTGTGATGGAGATACATATTTGACTTGGGTGGATAAGGTGGATAAAGTCTTTGATTGTTACAACTACTCGGAAAGGTCTAAATTGCAGCTAGTAGCTTTGGAGCTCCACGGTTATGCAAGCTTATGGTGGGATAGCTTGAGAGCACAAAGAAAGCGTGACCGTGAAGAGGAGATCACCACTTGGAGGGCCATGAAATTGCATATGAAGAGGAGATTTGTCCCAAGCCACTATAGACAAGAGTTGTTTTATCAACTCCAAAACTTGAAACAAGAGCACCTCTCGGTTGAAGAATATCTAATGGAATTTGAGACCTTGCGGATCCGATGTGATCTTGAGGAGCCAGAAGAACAAATATTGGCACGGTTCCTAAGAGGGTTGCATAAGGATATTGGTGATGTGATGGAGTTACAACTTGTAGAATCCTTGGATGCCGCCATTCAACTAGCCTTGCGGGTGGAAAGACAACAAAAAAAGAAGGGCAAGAAAAATGTGGTGAAGCCAAGTCCGGTTTATAATACACCCACAAGCCACCTCCAAGACAAGAGAACAAGACCTTCCAACCAAAACCGTGGGCTTAAAAGAAAGATGTTCCCCCTAAACCATTTGAAGATACTAACAAGCCATGGTCAAGAGATATAAAGTGTTTCAAGTGTCTTGGATTAGGGCATATTGCTGTACAATGCCCTAATAAGAGGGTGATGGTACTTCTTGAAAGTAGTGGTGAAGTGGTTAGTGAAGATGAACCAATGGAGGGTGAAGATGAGCCAATGGCCGAGCCTTTGAAGGAAGTGTGTCGAGCACAAGAAGGTCCCCTCCTAATGGTGATCCGAAGGGCCCTCACCACCAATGGCCAACCCGAATCTGTCCAGAGAAACAACATCTTCCACAGCCGATGTTTAGTCAATGATAAAGTGTGCTCCCTAATCATAGATGGGGGGAGTTGCACTAATGTAGCCTCCACCGAGCTTGTTGAGAAGCCACAACTTCAAACTGAGGGGCATCCCCACCCTTATAGGCTCCGATGGCTAAATGATGAAGGAGACCTAAAGGTGACCAAGCGTGCAAGAGTTGAGTTCTCCATTGGGAATTATAAAGATGCTGTAATTTGTGATGTACTACCGATGGATGCAAGCCACCTTCTTCTAGGGAGGCCGTGGCAATTTGATCGGCATACCTTGCATGATGGGCTGTCCAATGAATACACATTCAAATGGGAGAACAGGAACATTAGACTTACACCTCTAGTACCCTCGGACATAGCTAAAGATGAGAGGATAAGAAGGGAGAATTCTTCCAAGAAGGTGTTATTCCTCAACAAAAAGGAGCTCTCTCGGGAGTTACTACAAATGGCACCAATAGTGATGATTTTATTCCGGGAGAGAATGGAAGAAATTGGAGGAGCTCCAGAAGAGGTTCTAGCTCTCCTAGAAGAATATGGCGATGTCTTCCCCGAGGAGCTGCCCACCGGTTTACCACCAATCCGTGGGATAGAACACCGGATAGACCTCCAACCCGGGGTGGTCCTTCCTAATCGACCAGCATATAGAATGAACCCCGAAGAAGCTAAAGAACTTGATGAACAAGTGCAGGAGCTCTTGGAGAAGGGATACATCTGAGAGTCACTTAGTCCTTGTGCGGTGCCTACTCTCTTGGTACCAAAGAAGGATGGCTCCTCTCGGATGTGTATTGACAGTCGTGCCATCAACCAAATAACTATCAAATATAGGTTCCTTATACCACGGCTGGAGGACCTTTTGGATGAACTTAATGGGGCCGCATTCTTCTCAAAGATTGATCTAAAAAGTGGCTATCACCAAATACGAATGCATGAAGGAGATTAGTGGAAAACCGCCTTCAAAACCAAGTATGGACTTTATGAATGGTTAGTT
This sequence comes from Begonia fuchsioides, assembly GCA_003255005.1. Lineage (NCBI taxonomy): Eukaryota > Viridiplantae > Streptophyta > Magnoliopsida > Cucurbitales > Begoniaceae > Begonia > Begonia fuchsioides. The sequence goes on along the minus strand of QAOC01036840.1, from coordinate 61,486 downwards.
ATGCCATTTGGGCTATCTAATGCCCCTAGCACTTTTATGCTTTTAATGAATCATGTGCTGAAAGATTACTTGGGAAAATTTGTGATAGTATACTTTGATGATATATTAGTCTATAGTGCACAATATCTGGATCACTTGGGACACCTTCCTATATTATTTGATGCACTTAGACAGGCTCGATTATTTGGCAATTTGAAGAAGTTCTCCTTTGTCCAAGAGAAGGTGCACTTCCTCGGTTTCATACTCTCTAAGGATGGAATGGAAGTAGATCCAAGCAAAATAGAAGCAATACAGGAATGGCCAATTCCAAAATGTGTTTCGGATATTAGAAGTTTTCATGGATTGGCTTCATTTTATAGGAAGTTTATAAATGGTTTTAGTACCATTGTGGCCCCTCTCACGGATTGCACTAAAAAAGGGAAGGAGTTTGAATGGACCCCGGCTTGCCAACAAAGTTTCAATCGGATCAAGGAGGCTCTTTGCAATGCTCCTCTCCTCATGCTTCCAGATTTCAATAAGGTGTTTGAGATTGATTGTGATGCCTCGGGGCTAGGCATAGGAGCCGTTTTAATGCAAGAAGGAAGACCCGTGGCTTACTTTAGTGAAAAGCTCAAAGGGGCAGCCTTGAATTACTCCACTTATGACAAGGAAATGTATGCGTTGATGAGAACAATTGAAGTGTGGCAGCACTACCTCCTCCCAAAGGAATTTATAATCCATACCGACCATGAAGCTCTCAAACATATTAAAAGTCAAGAAAAGCTTAGCAAGAGACATGCTAAATGGGTGGACTTCCTTGAACGTTTTCCTTACATCATCAAGTATAAGAAGGGAGAAACCAACATAGTGGCCAATGCACTTTCTAGGCGCACTATCCTCCTAACCGAGCTCAACTCTAGAATTTTGGGATTCGAATGGATCAAGGGAGCTTACAAGGTAGATCCAGACTTTGGAATATTGTTTGAAAGGAGCTTGAACAAAGAAGATTGTGGACATTACCTCTCGGATGGATACCTTTTCAAAGGTGGCCGATTATGCATCCCTCAAGGTGGACTCCGGGAATCACTTATCAAGGAAGCTCATGAAGGGGGCCTTGCTGGACACTTCGGGGACAAGAAGACAATGGAGGCACTCAAAGAACATTTCCATTGGCCACACATGATTCGGGATGTGCACAAATGGGTGGAGAAGTGCATTGTTTGCAAAAAGGCCAAAAGCCGAGTTCTCCCTCAAGGAATGTATATGCCATTGCCTATTCCTAGCCATCCTTGGGTGGAGATCAGCATGGATTTCGTCTTGGGACTCCCTCGGACAAGTAGAGGCAAGGAGGCAATAATGGTGGTGGTGGACCGATTCTCAAAGATGGCACATTTTGTGCCATGTGCCAAGACAAATGACGCAAGCCAAATTGCCGAGCTCTTCTTCAAGGAAGTGGTACGTTTACATGGTATCCCTATTTCTATAGTTTCAGATAGAGATACAAAGTTTTTAAGTGCCTTTTGGAAGACCTTGTGGAGAAAGCTTGGGACAAAATTATTGTTTAGCACTTCATTCCATCCCCAAACCGATGGCCAAACCGAAGTTGTCAACCGATCCTTGGGGAGTTTATTGAGAAGTGTATTAGGAAAGAAGCTGTCGGATTGGGACATTCAATTTCCCTTCGTGGAGTTTGCATATAACCGAAGCAAGCATAGCACAACGCAAGCTACACCGTTTGAGGTAGTCTACGGGTTCAATCCCTTGACACCACTTGATTGGGTGCCATTACCGTCTAAAGATGTTGCCAACCCCGATGGAGCAAGCAAGGCCAAGCAAGTTAAAAGTTTGCATGAGAAGGTGCGAAAGGCAATTGAAAAGAAGAATTCTTCCTATGCGAAATTTGCCAACCGAGGCCGAAAGAATGTAGAATTCAAGGTTGGTGATTTGGTGTGGCTGCATCTAAGGAAGGATAGATGCCCTTTTGATATCATAGAGAAAATGAACAACAATGCTTATAAATTGAAGCTACCCGGGGATTATGGAGTCTCGACCTCATTCAACGTACAAGACTTATCACCATATGTGGATGACAATGAAGAGGAGGAAGTTGTGGAGAACCCCTTAGATTTGAGGAAAAATCCTCAAACACCAGGAGGGGATGACACGCCCGACGGCCATGACATGCCCGAAAGCTCTCACCAACCAGAGGGTGTGATGACCTGTAGCCGAGCAAGGAGTTTTACTAACATGTTTGTTGATTGTGCAGGGATAACAATGCCGCCTGTGTATCTCTTAGATGCTCCCACCCCGGTTGAAAAGAAGCACCCTAAACATTGCATTCGGTGGGACTTTGGAGAGGAGGAGAAGGCAGCTGATTTCCAAGGCCTTATGTGCCAAGAAAGCCTACCCGAGCTTCGGCCTTGCCAAATTCCAAAGGAGGAGGGGGGCGTTTCATATGAGTCCAGCAATGGAGTAGAGACTATACAAGCATGGTCCAAGAAGGGAGTCAATGACTCTATCCAATTACCCTTGGGTTACCCACAAAAGGATGAACCAAACCGGACCTAACCCTTCCTCAATTTGGGCACGATTTGGAGCCCAATTAGTCAAGCCCAAGGAATTCCCCAATGAAAGTTTGCTAGCATCTCACGTGAAGATTTTTGGTTTAGTTAAAATACTTGTAATGATGTAATAGTTGTAGTACTTAAAGTTGGTTGGGGAAATGGTTCGGGTTGAACCATTCTTTCTTGAAGTGGTTCGGTTTTGAACGTTTCCCCCCTCCCCCCCTTTTTGCTGGAGTTTTGGGAGAGTCTTCTCTTCCAAACTCCTTAGTGTCTTCTTTAGTTTGGTTTGGACGTGAGTTAGGGTTTTGGTTGGCTTGCAAGTGGGTGATGGGTCCCTTTTCTCACCTAACACCTATTTTTTTAGCTAATCATTACCCTAATTTAGGTTTATTTTTGTTTTATTTTTTGGTGTATTTTTTTGAAAGGATATGAAGCCCTCTCCCACGTCTTTTGTAAGGTAGAAAAAATTGATGAACTTTGAAGAAGCTTTGAGCTCTCAAGCCCCTCTTTTCTCACGACAATCCAAGGCTTAGGTGAGTAATATCCTTAGTCTTCCTTTGTCATTGGTGTTGGTGTCTTGCTAGAGTCACTAAGCCCTAGTTCAGGTTTCCTCCACCTCCGTTGGACCAAGGTAAGTCTGAACATCCCATAGCCTTCGTCCATAATCAGCCTTTTGGCCATTTATGCTTTGTGTTCGAAAACTGCCCACCCGAAAACTCTCAAGGTCCTCAATTTGTTTTCCCCCGTGCCAAGTTGTGATTTCCGTGTGCTAATTTTATGAAATTTGGTTCATAAACCCCTCATTCACGTCTGGAAATATTTGCTCTGGCATGTCACTCCCAGATTTCATCGATTAGAAGTTATGCTTGTTCCTTCCTCCAGCTTTCTATGGGAGCACTCTTTTCGGACCCATTCTGTCGACCTATCTCCAAACTTTCATAACTTATAATCCTGCCGTGTGTTCTTCTTCCAAGCCCTACCATTCTCTTCCTCTTTCATTGAAGTTATCTTCTGCAAATTTTAGGCTTCCCAGATTACTCACATCAAAAGTTGTGCAGAGGTCTTCCCTTACCACTATTCTGTCAAAACTGATTTTTGTCTGTTTGTGTGATAGAAAGTAGGCCCTTGTCATTTTAAGTTATACACGTGCTATCAGTCCGAATTTTGGACCAAACCTAGCCCGACCTTTGTAGTTTAAGTCCACAAAATATTAGCCCAAACGCCCGTGTAATTTTGGACCCTTAACCAGCTTTCTCCCCTATTTCTGCCAATCCCTCCTTTTGTTTGTGGTAGATTGTTTATTTCCCTTTTGTCTTCTATCTTCCCGGCACCTCTCCTATCCACGAGCGTGTCAGAAGGTATGACTAAGTCCAACTTTTTCATGTCTTAGAAAGAGTTGTTGAAGTCTATTTTGGAAGGAGGGCCGATTGTGATGTTGATTTTTTCAGAGAAGATGGAGTAGATTAAAGAGGTTCCTAAGGAGGTCCGAGCACTTCTAGAGAAGTTCCAACATTTTTTTCCCGAGGAGTTGCCACTCCTTAGGGGCATTGAGCACCAAATTGATCTACAATCGGGTGTGGTGCTTCCTAATCAGCCATCTTAGAGGTTGAAACCCAAGGAAGCCAAGGAGCTTCAAAGAAAAGTTCAAGAACTCCTAGACAAAGGCTATATTTAGGAATCGTTGAGCTCTTGTGCCGTCCCACCCTATTTGTCCCAAAGAATGATGGTAGCTTCCGGATGTGTGTGGATAACTGAGCCATCAATCAAATTACAATCAAGTATAGGTTCTCGATTCCTAGACTCGAAGACGTGTTGGATGAGCTTAGTGGGTCATCCTATTTCTCCTAGGTTTACTTGAAGATTTGCTATCATCAAATCCGAATGAAGGAGGGAGATGAATAGAAGACGACTTTAAAGACCAAGTATTGTCTCTTTGAATTGTTAGTAATGCCTTTCGGGCCATCTAATGTCCCTAGCACGTTTATGAGACTCATGCATTTAGTGCGTGGAGATTTCTTGGGAAAGTTTATAGTGGTTTACTTTCATGATATCTTGGTTTATAGTACAGATTTTCATACTCTTGCACATCTTAGATTGCTATTTCATACTCTCCGAGCAACTAGACTTTTTGGTAATTTGAAGAAATTGTGCTTTTGTGTAGGAACAGATTCACTTCCTAGGGTTCATTATTTCTAAGAATGGTATGGAGGTAGATGATGCCAAGATAGAGTCAATTCGAGAATGGCCTACTCCTAAGAGTGTTTTGGATGTGAGGAGTTTCCATGAGTTTGCTTCTTTTTATGGGTGATTCATTCAAGGGTTTAGCTCTATTGTTGCCCCCTCAACCGATTACACCAAAAAGGGGAGAGAATTTGAATGGACCACGAGTTGTCAGGAAAGCTTTGAGTAAATCAAGCTCAAGCTTTGGGAAGCACCTGTGCTCATGCTTCCTGATTTCCTCAGAGTTTTTGAAGTAGAGTGCAATGCATCCAGATTAGAAATTGGTGCGAAGGAAGAAGGGAGGCAAGAAGGGAGGCCCTTAGCCTATTCTAGTGAGAAGCTAAAGGGTGTTACCTTTAATTATTCAACCTATGATAAGGAATTCTATGTGGTTATCCGAGCCTTGGAAGTTTGTCAACACTACCTTTTATTCAAGGGAATTTATCATCCATACCGACTGTCAAGCATATTAAGAGCCAAGGCAAGTTAAATAGAAGGCATGAAAATTTTTTGGAGTTTCTTGAATGATACGCGTACATCATGAAGTATAAGAAACGAGATAGCAATGTGGTTGTCGATGCTCTTTTAAGGAGGTTTGTTCTCCTAACCGAGTTTTCTACTAACTTCTTTGGTTTTGATTGTATCAAGGAAGCATATAAGACCAAGATTTTGGCCATTGGTATGATTTGATCTTAAAGAAGGTGGATTATTGCTATCACCTCATTCATGGCTATTTGTTCAAAGGATGGAAGCTTTGCATTCCTTGTAGGGGAATCTGATAGTCCCTAATCAAGGAAGCACTGGGGGCGGCTTGGCTTGTCAATTTGGGGAGAAGAAGACTTTGGACGCCCTAAAAGAACACTTCTTTTGGCAACACCTATTTTGGGATGTCCATAAGGTGGTTGAGAAATGCATCATTTGTGAAAAGGCAAAGAGTAGGGTGCTTCCTCAAGGACTTTATATGCCCCTCCCCGTTCCTAGTCATCCTTGGGTAGAATTAAGTATGGACTTTGTCCTAGGTCTTCCTTGGACTTGTAGGGCAAAAGACTCCATTATGGTGGTGGTTGACCGATTCTCCAAGATGACTCATTTTCTAGCTTGTTCTAAGACCGATTAAGCTAGTCATGTAGCCGAGTTGTTCTTCAAAGAGGTGGTGCATTTGCATGGTGTTTCGAGGTTCATTGTCTCGGATTGGGACACAAAATTTTTGTGTGCTTTTTGGAAACCAAGCTCCTCTTTAGTACCTCTTTTCATCCCCAAATCGATGGGCAAACCGAGGTGGTTAATGAGACTTTAGGAAGCTTATTGAGGAGCATAGTTAGCAAGCAGCTTACGGATTGAGACATTCAAATGACTCCTTTCGAGGTAGTGTATGGCTTCAACCCATTGACCCCTTTTGATTTAGTGCTTATACCATCAAAGGAAGTTCTCAATTATAATGGGGCCTAGAAGGCCAAACAAGTAAAGAATATACATGAGAAACTGGACAAGGAATTTCAAAGGGTGAATGAATCCTATGCCAAGTATGCTAACCAAGGGAGGAAAGCGGCCACTTTGAAGGAGGGAGATTTAGTATGGCAACATCTAAGGAAGGAAAGCTTTCCAAAACAAAGGGGTTCCAAGCTAGCACCTAGAGCCGATGGAACTTTCAAGATTTTAGAGAAGATTAATCCCAATGCTTACAAGCTAGAGTTACCTGGGGAATATGGAGTCTCGACCACTTTTAATGTTCAAGATCTCTCTCCTTATGTTGGGGATGAATTGGAGGAACGAAAGGAGGAAGATTCACTCTTATATTTGACGATAAATCCTCAAATACCCAAGGCGGATGACATGACATGGGATGCCTTGCATAGAGCCATACCTCAAGGAGCCATCACCAGAGCCCGAGCTAAGGAGTTTTCTGACAAGTTTTCTTTTTTTGTAGGCAATGATGAGCACAAAATAATTATGGAGTAACCTACCCCGAAGACCTAGAGCAACCCAAACGTCTCCTCCTATCTGAAACTAGTTTGGAATCTTTGGAAATGGAGGCCGAGATTTAGTCATCTACGAACTTGGAACACCGTGGAGGGAAGTGCAAAGCCGAGGCAAGGCAAGAGGCCGAACCTGGTACAAGTCGGGTATAGGCCGGGCATAGGTCGAGGCCCATGGAGCAAGGCGCAAACCCAATCGGATCTCTGTCTCTATAGTTTTATTTTCTAATATTTTACTTTTGCATAAACAACTATCTAGGGTTCATGGGTTTAGCATGGGTTTGGCATGGGTTTGGCATGGGTTTGGAGTGGGTTTTCTATGTGTTTTCTCTTTTGCATGAGTTTTTACTTTTGAGGGTGTGTCTCAAAAGTAACCGGTTGGGGGGAACCAAATTCGGGGAGCACTTAATCCTTGGTCAACCCTAAGTCTTGTAAGTGTTGGCTGGTCCTTTCCACTTTTTCTTTTTGTCCATGCATCAAATCGCGTATGGGCTTTGGTTGCCATCTGATTGAGTTTTCCCTCTCAAATTTGAGAGAGGTTAAAACCCTCTTGTCACCGAGAATTGTAGTCAGTTTTTAGTGAATACAAAGAGTGCTTTGCATCTTCTTCGTTGGCTGGTTTTCCACCTCTGAGGTCTTAGGGTAAGCGTGTAATCCATATTATCTCTTCTCCATATCCGACTACCTTCCATTTTCTGATCAACTCCATTTCCTTTTTTGATCTTCCCCTTTCTAGCACTTGATACTCCCGTCTGCATATTTACCGATTCCCCAAGCTTTTACCCTCAGTTTTAGAGGTTTAGCTCCCCACTCATTCCTATAGACCCCTCTGAATCTCACTTGTGTATGCAACTCGAGAACCCCCTATCCCAATAACAACAATTTTTGGCCCTTTTTCTTTGCTTATTTCTCTCCCGATAGCTATTTTGTTCCCCATTCCATACTTGAAGCATATCAGTTTTGGGCCTAGTGCTTTGGGCTTAGGGATCGGTGCTTAGGTGTTAGGGCTAATGGTAAAAGACTAATAGCTTTGAGCTTAGTTTTTAGGGCTTTAAAATTTTGGCGTTGGATCTAGGGCTGACAGATTAGTGTTTAGGGCCTAGGGCTGACATATTAGTGTTTAGGGCCTAGGGCTTAAGGCTTAGGGCTTATGGCTAAGGTTTTTGGAATATGGGCATTGGGATAAAGGCTTATGAATTAGGGTTGAGGCCTTTGGGCTTAGGTCTTAAGGTTTAAGGCTTAGGGCTTAGGGCACGAGTCTTAAGGCTTAGGGCAAAGGGCTTTGACCTTAGCACTTAGAGCTTAAGGCTTTGGGCTTCAAGATTAGAGCTTAGGACTTTGGTCTTCAAGATTAGGATAAGGGCTTTGGGCTTTAGGCTTTAGGGTTAGGGCTGAGCTTAGGAACTAGGCTTAAGGCTTAAGGTTTAGGGCTTGGGCTTAAGGTAGTGGTCTTAAAGCTTTAAGCCTAGGGCTTAGGAACTAGGTTAGCACTTTGGTTTTAGGGCTTTGGTCTTGGCGGTTAAGGTTTAGGGCTTAAGAGGTAGGGCTTTGGACTTAGGGCCTAAGGCTTGGAGCCTAATGCTTAGGGCTTTAGGATTATGGCTTATCGCTTCAAGCTTAGGGCTTACCGCTTTGGGGCTTGATCTTAGGGATTTGTCGTTAGGGCTTAGGGCTTTGTACTTTAGGCTTGCGGATTAGGACTCAGAGCATACAACTTTGTCCATAAGTCTTAGGGCAATGGGTTTAAGGCTTTGGGATTATGAATAATAGATTAAGGTTCATTGCTTAGGGCATATGGCATAAGGCTTTCGGGTTAAAGGTTAGAGTTTAGGGGGTTAGGGTTACAAGATTAGTACTTGGGGATTAAGGCTTTAGGATTAGTGCTGATGACTTTGGGCTTTAGGCTTTGGCCGTAAGGCTTGAGGCTTTAGCGGTAAGGCTTAGGGCTTTGGGTTTAGGGCTTTAGAATTGGGAATTAAGGCTTCTGGATTAGGAATTAGGGCTTAGGTATTAGGACTTAGGACTTAGAAGGCTTAGGTCTTAGGGCTTTGGGCTTTGGACTTATGGTTTGTGGCTTAGAGCATAGGACATTGCCATTAGGGCTTAGGGCTTCAGGATTAGGGTTTAGGGCTTCTGGGTTAGAGCATTGGGCTTAGGTATTATGGCCAAGGGCTTATGGCTAGCCACTTTTAGTTTTAGGCTTAGGCTTAAGCTCTTTTGGCCTGTGGCATAGGGTCTAAGACTTAGGTCTTTGGACTTAGTGCTTAGGAATTAGGCCTCAGGGAATAGGGCTTTGACCTTAGGGCTTGATGTGCAACCGGAGCACGTCACAGACATGGACGTGATCCCGACGAGCACGGGTGATTTTACTAACGTAGTTGCTCATTTTGCAGGTATCATACTTCGGAACTTCCGTCCGAACATGATCGGGACCTTAGGGCTTCATGTGGTGTCCGACCATACCCGAACACGACGTACCCAGCAACCCGGCCCATAATGCAGCCGAGGCTCATGACCGAGACACTTCCGGCGCCCCCACGACCATGACCCGACGACCATCAAAGCCTCGGTCGTTGGCAGTGCCGAAGTCCACTAGGGCTTTCGCCCGGCAGAATAAGTGACCGACATGGAAGAACGCACAATCCAAATCCTTTGGATCAACTGTTCAACCATGGGGCCTATTTTTCGGTCACACTTAGTCTATTTCTTTTTGGCCAGCATTTAGACTTATAAGAGGAAGAAAAGTCAGCCCAAGAAGAGGAGAACTCATTACAAAAGCGAAGGCCCGCCAAGCCTCGGCCGAACAATTGACCGACCCTCGGTCAAGCCTCGGCCCACCTTCGGCCCATTACAAGACCTTGGCTAAATCCTATCGGCCAACTTACTTAAATCCTTAAGTGTTTTGATTATTTGGTCAAGGAAAGGAAGAGATTCTTATTAGCATGAGAATATCTTTTAGATGACCGATGATCATCCATCGGACGCACGTACAAGGCCGATCACCGAACCACCAGCGAACCACAAGGGATTCTCATGCATAAAATCCGTGAACCAGCTGTTGAATCATCAGAGGATCTTTAAGAAACAACTTTGCACAACAAACTCACGGATACCTTGGTACTCGGACATGCACGCCCACCGGTTCGGCCCATTTAGACGTGCCCAAGCACACACTCGAGTCATCATTGGACAATCAAAGAACCAGACCGTGTGCTACATTAAGTTTGACCACCAAGGAGACTTTAGAAGCCCCGGATCCAGATTGGCTCGACCAATCTTTCATTTGTTTGGAGCTCCACACACCCGACGTACCCTCTCGGTCAACCACGGTCACCATCGGTCAAAACTCCAAACCGACCGTGGCAATACTATTGAACCGAGCCTAAAGTCAACCAAAGGCTTCCGAAGCTAATCCAAGACGTTCAAGTCATCAAAGGGCTTAGCTTATTTTTCTTAGTTTAGTTATGTTTACGTTTTTGTTTATTTAAGTGTAACACTTGCACTTGAATGGGTAGATTGAATTTTTAGAGAAGAATTGTGCATTGCACCTTCTTCCCGAAAGGTTTGAAGCTCTCTCCGATGTATACTTCTCCAGTGCGTAATATCCGCACGTACGATCGATGCGTCACATCCGAGTGCGGGCGAGGTCTACCGAGGAGAATACTTTGATTGCTCAAGTATTCAAATTTCCCATCCATCCCAACACCAAAACTCGCAAGAGTTTAACCATTCCATTCTCCGAGCCTTCAACCCTTCCATTACACGAAATTCACCACCTTTTCCACCTTTCGAGCTATTACCATATTTTACCAAGCCATCTCATATTTTATCCAACCATTCCACATCATTCCCATCACAAATCGCTTCCGCAACGTAACTCCATAATTCGCACGACCCATTTTCCTGTTTGCCGCACGCACCACCAACCCGAGCCCCGCGTGCGCGCCGACCCCTAAGGAAAGGACATCATCTTGGTATCAGAGCAAAGGTTCGATTTTTACACTCTCTACAATTTTTTTCGAACTTTTTCTTATGATGACTAGAAGCGGCGCCGTTCACAACACCGCCCGTGATCAAGCTACGACGAGTGAACAAACTATGTTCTCCGACCCACGAGAACCCGAGCACAACACTCAAGAGCAGCTTGATGCAATTAATAGGAGGATGGATGCTATGCTGCAAATCCTCGACTATATAGCCGAGCAAAATCGCGCGCAACCTGCTCAACGACGCACGCCGCCTCCTAGGCGAAGACACGGACCCGGCCGCCACCGAGAGCATCATCATGACTCAGGCAGGTCCGACGAGGAATTTTTCCCCGACCATTACGAGGAACGGGATGAGAAATGGAGGTTGCCTAAATTAAATATTTCATCTTTAATGGCGCCTCCAACAGAGATAAATTTCTCGATTGGGTTGAAAAGGTCGATAAGATTTTTGTACTATACAACCATTCAGAGAAATTGAAGGTACAATTGGCTTCCCTCGAACTTACGGATTATGCTAGTCAATCGTGGGATAGCTTACGTGCACAACGGAGGAGAGACCGAGAAGGCGAGGTCACAACATGGCGAGCCATGAAGGACCTAATGCGGAAAAGGTTTGTCCCGAGCCATTACCGCCAAGAGCTCTTCCTCCAATTACAAGGGCTTAGACAAGGTAATTCATCCATGGATATGTACTTTACGGATTTTGAGACGCTACGGATTTGGTGTGACTTAGCCGAACCCGAAGAGCAAATTATGGCACGGTTCACCTGAGGCTTACATCGTGACATTGGTGACGTGGTTGAGCTACAGCCATTGGAGTCTTTTGATACACTTATTCAGATGGCTCTAAGGGTCGAAAGACAACTCAAGCAGAAGAGCAAAGCCTTGGCCCAACGCTCGGCCCCAAAGCTGCCCACGCCATATCGACCTGCGCCAAGGCCCGAGGAACGTGGCCCAACACCTAAGCCATGGGCTCCTAAGCGAGACACGAAACCCAAACCTCGAGACTCGGTAGGCGAACAACTAAGGACCCGAGAAATTCAGTGTTTCAAGTGTCTCGGACGCGGACACATAGCCGCACAATGTCCTAATCGCCGTATCATGACCATTCTCGAGGAAACCGAGGAGGTCGTGAGCTAGGACGAGCCGGCCGAGGAGGTCGAGGATGAGCCAGCCCAGGCCGAAAATGAGTTATGTCAAGCCCAAGATGGACCGGTAATATTGATGATCCGCCGGGTTCTCTCAACTCAACCGCAACACGAGACATATCAACGGGAAAACCTCTTCCATAGCCGATGCTTAATCAAGGGCAAGGTATGTTTGTTGATTATTGATGGCGGTAGTTGCACTAACGTCGTGTCACGCGACCTTGTCATGAAGCTTACGCTAGCCACGACCGAGCACCCAACGCTGTACAAGCTACGATGGCTTACTAACCGAGAGGATGTCCGGGTCACCAAACAAACCTAGATAGACTTTGTGATCGGTAACTATAAGGACACCGTCCTATCATTACTTCGGAACTTCCGTTCGAACATGATCGGGAGAGACCTAAAGTCTCGATCATGTGGTGTCCGACCATACCCGAACACGACGTACCCGGCAGCCCGGCCCATGATGCAGCCGAGGCTCGTGACCGAGACACGCCAGCCGCCCAACGGGCGCCCCACAACCACGAACCGACGACAATCCAAGCCTCGGTCGTTGGCAGTTCCGAAGTACACTAGGGCTTCGGCCTAGTAGAATAAGTGACCGACATGGAAGAACGCATGGTCCAAATCCTTTGGATCGAGTGTTCAACCATCGGCCCTAATTTTTGGTCACACTTAGTCTATTTATTTTCGGCCAACATTTAGACTTAGAAGAGGAAGAAAAGTCAGCCCAAGAAGAGGAGAACTCATTACAAAAGCGAAGGCCCACGAAGGACCGCCTCGGCCGAACAATTGACCGACCCTCGGTCAAGCCTCGGCCCACCTTCGGCCCATTACAAGACCTTGGCCAAATCCTATCGGCCAACTTACTTAAATCCTTAAGTGTTTTGATTATTTAGTCAAGGAAAGGAAGAGGTTCAGATTAGCATGAGCATATCTTTTTAGATGACCGATGATCATCCATCAGACGCACGTACAAGGCCGATCACCGAACCACCAGTGAACCACAAGGGATTCTCATGCATTAAATCTGTGCATCAGTTGTTGAATCATCAGAGGATCTTCAAGCAACAGCTTTGCACAACAAACTCACGGATACCTTGGTACTCGGACATGCACGCCCACCGGTTCGGCCCATCTAGACGTGCCCTAGCACACACTCGAGTCATCATCGGACCATGAAAGAACCAGACGGTGCGCTACATTAAGTTTGACCACCAAGGAGACTTTAGAAGCCCCGGATCAAGATTGGCTCGAGCCAATCTTTCATTTGTTTGGAGCTCCACACACCCGACGCACCCTCTCGGTTAACCACGATCACCATCGGTCAAAACTCCAAACCGACCGTGGCAATCCTATTGAACCGAGCCTAAAGTCAACCAAAGGCTTCCGAAGCTAATCTGAGACGTTCAAGTCATCAAAGGGCTTAGCTTATTTTTCTTAGTGTAGTTATGTTTACGTTTTTGTTTATTTAAGTGTAACACTTGCACTTGAATGGGTAGAGTGAATTTTTAGAGAAAAATTGTGCATTGCGCCTTCTTCCCGAGCTTGGGGGTGATTTTAAACTACTTTGAGCTCATTTGTATTCAGTGAAGTTTGAAATTAAAGAATGCATTTTGCATCTCATTTCCTTTGTGGTTTCTCTTCCTCCAAGACTCGGGTTTTCCGGTGAGTTATATCCGGAAACCACCGAGAGTTACAATCTTGTTTTGGCTGCCATTCAAGCTTGGGTTAGCTAGGCAATACCCCACTCCTTCAACCACGTTCAAGTGGAAGCCAAGGTAAGGGTGTGAAGCCCAAAGCTCCTCCTCCGTTCGGGTTTATCCCTCCTTTTACAACTTTTCGACCTTCCTTTTCCGAGAGCTCATTTTTTAGCACTCTAGCCATTTTCTGCATATCTTCCGATTCCCTCATTCATTTACCGTGATATTTTGACCCATAAACCCACTCACCTCCATCTACCTTCCTTTTAAATTTCAGCATCTAACCCCGTATGTCGCTGGAGATCTAGAAAGGAGACATTTGATCCTATTTTTCCTTTACCCGAGCCAACCTTTCGCATTTTCACCTCTTTTCTCTCTCCATTTCTCCTTAACCAACCCAACCACCATTCCCATAGCACATCATCTGGTATCAGAGCCCGTTTCTTAATAACAACCACCCTTATATTGTTGTTTTTTTATTCGATATCTAGAGCATAACATGATGACTCAGAGTGGAGCTACTCTTAACCGAGAGAAGCTGCCACCAATGTACCACCTCCCGCACCCTATAATCCGAGAGAAGTTGAACCAAGCTACCAAGTGCAAATAGATGAGCTCAATAGGAGGTTGCATCTTGTTCTACAACGTTTGGAGGCCAACTCACAACCCAGAGAAGATAACCCACTGTGCCGAGGAGAAGGCCCTGCCAAGGAATTAGAAGAGGCCAAACCCTTGACTCTGAGGATTCTGGTGAAGATGCTATCTCTTTTGATCCACCAAGCTTAGAAGATGAGCTGAGGAACGTTAAGGTTACTATCCCTTCCTTTAATGGATTTGGTAGTGGTGATGCTTTCCTTGATTGAGTTAAAAAGGCTAAAAAAATCTTTGAATGTTATAACTATTTGGAAAAGGCCAAACTACAATTGGTTTCTTTAGAGTTTACTTGCTATGCTAGCCTTTGGTGGGATAGTGTGAGATCCAATAGAAGACGTGAGGGAGATGATGAAGTTTTGACATGGAGAGCAATGAAAATGCTCATGAGAAGGCAATTTGTTCCAAGCCATTATAAACAAGAGCTTTTCCTCCAACTCCAAACTTTGAAGCAAGGAACCCTCTCAGTTGAAGACTATTTAGCTGAGTTTGAGACCTTATGGATCTAATGTGATCTTCAAGAACCCAATGAGCAAATCATAGCAAGTTTCCTTAGAGGCCTAAACAAAGATATCATAGACATTGTGGAGTTGCAACCGTTGGATAATTTGGATGTTGTCATCCAACTTGCTATGAAGGTGGAAAGACAAATTAAACAGAAAGGCAAATGTGTTTCTAACTGGTTTGTACCAAGGGCCACGCCCCCGTTCAAACCATTTCCTCAGAATGAAAATAAGTCGCCATTTGTTAAGTCTTGGAGTCAAAAGAAGGAATTTGAAGTAAAGCCCAAAGATGATGGTACTCGGCCTAGGTCAAGGGAAATCAAGTGTTTTAAGTTTCTCGGCCTTGGCCACATTTCCTCTCAATGCCCAACAAACAAGTGATGGTTCATCTCTAATGAGGTTATTAGTGAAGAGGAAGACACAGTTGAGACTAGTGAAGAGCAAGAGCCGATGGAGGTTTTCAATGCACAAGAAGGACCTCTCTTAAATGGTGATCCGCCAAATTCTCACCACCCAAACCCGAGGTGAAGGGGTACAAAGAGAGAACATCTTCCATAGTAGATGCCTAATTCAAGGGAAGGTATGTTCCTTGATTATTGATGGAGGGAGTTGCATCAACGTTGCATCTAAAGATCTTGTAAAGAAGTTGAAGCTTGTCACTACGGAGCATCCAAATCCATATAGACTTCAGTGGCTAAATAAGAAGGAAGATCTCAAGGTCTCCAAGCAAACATGCATTGAATTCTCTATTGGTGGTTATGTAGACAAAGTGCTATGTGATGTGGTGTCGATGAGTGCAAGCCACATCTTTCTTGGAAGGCTGTGGCAATTCGATAGAAGAGCTATCCATGATGGCTATTCCAATCATTACTTCTTCAAGTTTAGTAGGAAAACCATCAAGCTCACCCCCCTTGAGCCAAGCCAAATCGTCCAAGATGAAGTTGCAAGGAGGGAGGGGGCAGCCAAATCTAATTTCTTTATTACCAAGAAAGGGTTGATAAAGACTATCTGACACGCTTCAAGAATGGAGAGTGGAAGAAAAGTAGGTTCGGGGAAGGGGTAAGGGACGGAAGTGGCCGAAAGAGGAGGGTTATTGAAATGGGTGGTTCTCGGGTTGCATACAGAGTTTGCAACCGAGATTTTGAGGGATGATTTGTGGATGAGGGAAGAGCTTAACCTCCAAAAATTAGGGTTAAAGGTTCAGGGAAACGGGAGATATGCAGAAAGTATTATCGGGTGCCAAAAGAAGTGGTAATCGGAAAGGAGATGGGGATGGCCGAAAAAGGGGATTTACCGGCGGGGTGGAGAGGAGCTCTGGGGATTACACGCTTACCCTAGGACCATGGGGATGTGGCTGAAGACGTGCAGCAAGGCCTAGCTCTCCCTAGCCAGGAAGGGAAGCCAAAACCTAGAAGGACCTCTCAGAAGTCGCCGAATATTACTCACCGGAGAGCCGAGTCTTGGTTGCCGGAAAAACCACAGCCAAGGAGATGAAAATGCAGAGCACTTTGTATTCAAAACGTCAACTAAATACAAAGCTTGGCTGAAGGAGAGTTTTGATCTCCAATGCATGAGAGAAGAACCCCTAATCGGGTGGCTAAACACAAGCTTACCCGATTTGGAGTGGCACAAAAAGGGAGGGGGAGAGGACCACCCAAACATTACCGGAAAAGGGGGAACCAAGGGGGAGGTGGTCCCCGAATTTGGCCCTCTCCTTTGGCTGCCAACCGTGAGTCCCTCTTGGCCAAAAAGGAAACCCACTCCAAACCCATGAAAACCCATGCAAACCCATACAAAACCCATGCAAAACCCATACAAAACCCATAAACTAAGTAAATGTTTTTGCTGAAAAGATAAAAGAAAACTCGAAATGGAAAAGGGAATTATAGGTCGGGTTTAGACCAAGACCCACGGGGCCCGACCTAAACCCGGCCTAGACCTGACTTGAACCCGGTTCTCCTCATTCACTTGCTTTGGTGATGCTCCCTTTCCCGAAACGCTCCAAGCTTGATGATGATTCACTTCCGATCTCCTTTTCCAAGTTCTCCCAAGTGAGAAGATGCTTAGGTTGCTCCAAATCCCTCGGTGTTGGATTCTCCATGGTTACTCCTAGTTCCACATTTCCTACAAAAAAGACAAACGAATTAGAAAGCTCCTTGGCCCGAGCTCGGGTGACCGCTCCTTGAAGTGTGTTTCCGTGCAAAGTATCTCCCGGCATGTCATCCTCCTGGGGTATTTGAGGATTTGTCCTCAAATCT
This sequence comes from Begonia fuchsioides, assembly GCA_003255005.1. Classification (NCBI taxonomy): domain Eukaryota; kingdom Viridiplantae; phylum Streptophyta; class Magnoliopsida; order Cucurbitales; family Begoniaceae; genus Begonia; species Begonia fuchsioides. The sequence goes on along the minus strand of QAOC01036840.1, from coordinate 44,492 downwards.
AAGGGGGAACCGCCTCCCCCTTGTTCCTCTATCTCATTCCCAACATAAGGGGAAAGGTCTTGCACATTGAAGGTGGCCGATACTCCATACTCTCCGGGTAGCTCTATCTTGTAGGCGTTGGCATTAACCCTTTCCAAAATTTTGAAAGGTCCATCGGCTCGAGGAGCTAGTTTGGAACCCCTTTGTTTCGGGAACCTCTCCTTCCTTAGGTGTAACCATACTAAGTCTCCTTCCTTGAAATTGGCTGCTTTCCTTCCCCGATTAGCATACTTGGCATAAGAATCATTTGCTTTTTGGATCTCCTTGCCCACCTTTTCGTTCATAGCTTTCACCAATTCGGCCTTCTTGGCTCCACTTGGATTGATAACTTCTCCCGTGGGTATAGGAACCAAATCAAGAGGGGTCAACGGGTTGAAGCCATAGACTACTTCGAAAGGAGTCATGTGAGTGGCTCTATGAACACTCCTATTATAGGCAAATTCAATATAGGGGAGATGGATGTCCCAATCGGAGAGCTTCTTACTCACAATGCTCCTTAGTAAATTGCCCAATGTTCGGTTAACCACCTCGGTTTGGCCATCGGTTTGGGGGTGGAATGAGGTGCTAAATAGGAGCTTGGTTCCTAGCCTCCTCCATAGAGTCTTCCAAAACCCACTTAGGAATTTGGTGTCCCGATCCGAGACAATGGATTTTGGAACACCATGCAAACGCACAACTTCTTTGAAAAACAATTCGGCTACATGACTAGCTTCATCGGTCTTTGAACAAGCTAGGAAATGCGCCATCTTAGAGAAACGATCCACGACCACCATAATAGAGTACTTTGCCCTACAAGTCCGGGGAAGACCTAGGACAAAATCCATGCTTAGTTCAACCCATGGATGGCTCGGAATAGGCAAGGGCATGTACATTCCTTGAGGAAGAACCCTACTCTTGGCCTTCTTGCATATAATACACCTCTCCACGACCTTATGCACATCCCGGAACAAATGAGGCCAATAAAAATGTTCTTGAAGGGCCTCCACGGTTTTCTTTTCACCAAAATGGCTAGCCAATCCTCCTCCATGTGCCTCCTTAATAAGAGTCTCTCAGATTCCTCCCCGTGGAATACAAAGTTTGCCCCCCTTGAAGAGATAACCATCCATAATATAATAACCGCATTCTTGCTTCTCTAAACAATGTTCATACCATGAACCAAAATCTTCATCCCCATTGTACGCGTCTTTGATCCAAGCAAAACCAAAGAACTTAGTAGTAAGCTTGGTAAGGAGAACAAACCTCCTCGAGAGGGCGTCGGCCACAACATTAGTCTCTCCGTGCTTGAATTTGATGATGTAAGGGAACCGCTCTAGGAATTCCATCCACTTAGCATGCCTCCTATTCAGCTTACCTTGGCTCTTGAGATGCTTGAGAGCTTGATGATCCGTGTGGATGATAAACTCCTTGGAAAGAAGATAGTGTTGCCATACCTCGAGTGCTAGAATCACCGCATAGAACTCCTTATCATAAGTAGAATAGTTGACCACGGCACCCTTGAGCTTCTCACTAAAATAAGCCACGGGTCTGCCCTCTTGCATGAGAATGGCACCGATGCCTAACCCCGAAGCATCACACTCCACTTCAAATACTTTGCTGAAATTAGGGAGTACCAATACGGGCGCCTTGCATAATTTATCCTTGATCAATTCAAAACTCTCTTGGCAACTAGGAGTCCATTCAAACTCCTTCCCCTTCTTTGTACAATCGGTCAAAGGGGCAACAATGGAGCTAAATCCTTGGATAAACCGCCGGTAGAATGATGCAAGACCATGGAAGCTTCGAACTTCCGAAACATTCTTAGGGATTGGCCAATAACGAATTGTCATAATCTTCTCTTCATCAACAGCCATACCATCCTTTGAGAGAATGAAACCGAGGAAGTGTACCTTATCTTGCACGAATGAGCACTTCTTCAAATTTCCAAACAACTTGACCCTTCAGAGTGTTTCAAATAATATCCGGAGGTGAGTAAGGTGAGTAACAAAGTCCAAGCTAAACACCAATATATCATCAAAGTAGACCACTATAAATTTTCCCAAGAAATCTTTCAAAAGATAATGCATTAGTCTCATAAAAGTACTAGGGGCGTTAGATAAACCGAAAGGCATGACTAACCATTCGAAGAGTCCATATTTGGTTTTGAATGCCGTCTTCCATTCATCACCCTCCTTCATTCTAATTTGGTGGTAGCCACTCTTCAAATCGACCTTGGAGAAATAAGTTGCCCCACTAAGCTCATCCAACATGTCTTCAAGTCTAGGAATCGGAAACCTATAGTTGATTGTGATTTGATTTATGGCTCGGCTATCCACACACATCCGGAAGCTTCCATCCTTCTTTGGTACTAAGAGGGCCGGGACAGCACAAGGACTCAAAGATTCTCTTGTAAACCCCTTTTCAAGAAGCTCTTGGACTTCCCTTTGAAGCTCCTTGGCCTCATTAGGATGCAATTGGTAGGAAGGCCGATTTGGACTTCCGAGAGGTCCTCCTAGGTTTTGGCTTCCCTTCCGGGCTAGGGAGAGCTAGGCCTTGCTGCACGTCTTCAGCCACATCCCCGTGGTCCTAGGGTAGTGCTACCAAATCGGCCTTCCTACCATCTGCATCCCAAGGAGGCCAAGGAGCTTCAAAGGGAAGTCCAAGAGCTTCTTGAAAAGGGGTTTACAAGAGAATCTTTGAGTCCTTGTGCTGTCCCGGCTCTATTAGTTCCAAAGAAAGATGGAAGTTTCCGGATGTGTGTGGATAACCGAGCCATAAATCAAATCACAATCAAGTACAGGTTCCAGATTCCTAGGCTTGAAGACATGTTGGATGAGCTTAGTGGGGCATCCTATTTCTCAAAGGTGGACTTAAAGAGCGGTTACCATCAAATAAGGATAAAGGAAGGTGATAAATAAAAGACGGCCTTCAAGACTAAATATGGTCTCTTGGAATGGTTAGCAATGCCTTTTAGATTATCTAACGCTCCTAGTACCTTTATGGGACTCATGCATTTTGTTTTGAAAGATTTCTTGGGCAAATTTATAGTTGTCTATTTTGATGATATATTGGTGTTTAGTTTGGACTTTGCTACTCACTTTGCTCACCTTAGATTGTTGTTTAATACACTCCAAAGAGTTAAATTGTTTGGAAATTTGAAGAAGTGTGCTTTTGTTCAAGAGAGAGTACACTTTCTAGGGTTTATTATTTCTAAGGATGGCATGGAAGTCGATGACTCAAAAATTATGGAAATTCGAGAATGGCCTATTCCCAAGAGTGTGTCAAAAGATGGAGCTTTCATGGCCTTGCATCCTTTTACCGAAGGTTCATACAAGGGTTTAGTTCAATTGTGGCTCCTTTGACCGATTGTACAAATAAGGGAAAGGAGTTTGAGTGGACTACCGGTTGCCAAGAACGTTTTGAATTGATAAAAACCAAGTTGTGTAAGGCACATGTGTTAGTGCTCCCCAATTTCAGTAAGGTCTTTGAGGTCAAATGTGATGCTTCGGGGCTAGGCATTGGTGCAAATCTTATGCAAGAAGGGAGACTCGTGGCCTATTTTAGTAAGAAGCTTAAGGGTGCCATGATTACTTACTCAACCTATGACAAAGAGTTCTATGTGGTGATCCGAGCTCTTGAAACGCTGCAACATTATCTTCTCTCAAAAGAATTTATTATACATACAGATCTTCAAACCCTCAAAAACCTAAAGAGCCAAGGCAAGTTGAATAGAAGGCATGCCAAGTGGATGAAATTCCTTGAAAGGTTCCCGTACATCATCAAGTTCAAGAGGGGAGAAACCAATGTTGTAGTCGATGCCCTCTCAAGGAGGATTGTTCTCCTAACTGAACTTACCACTAAATTCTTTGGTTTTTCTTGGATCAAGGATGCTTATAAGGAAGACCAAGATTTTTGCCAATGGTATGAACGGTGTTTAAAGTAGCATGAATGTGGATACTACCTTATGGATGGTCACCTATTCAAGGGAGGCAAAATTTGCATCCCTCATGGTGTAATCCGAGAGACTCTCATCAACGAAGCTCATGGTGGGGGTTTTGCAAGTCATTTTGGCGAGAAGAAGACCTTAAAAGCACTTCAAGAGCATTTTTACTGGCTTCACTTGTTTCGAGATGTGCACAAAGCGGTGGAAAGGTGCATCATTTGAAAAAACGCCAAAAGTAGGATCCTTCCCCAAGGGTTGTACATGCCCTTGCCTGTCCCAAGTCATCCATGGGTGGAAGTAATTATGGAATTTGTTTTGGGATTACCTCGGACTAGTAGAGCTAAAGAATGAATTATTGTTGTGGTTGAACAGTTCTCCAAGATGGCTCATTTTATAGCTTGCACTAAGATGGATGAGGCTAGCCTAATTGCTGATTTGTTCTTCAAAGAGGTTGATAGATTGCACGGAATCCCGAGGTCTATTGTATCGGATAGGGACACCAAGTTTTTAAGCGAATTTTGGAAGACCTTATGGACGAATGTGGGCACCAAGCTCCTCTTTATCACCTCTTTCTATCCTCAAACCAACGGCCAAATGAAAGTGCTGAATAGAACCTTGGGAAGTTTTCTTAGAAGTGTGGTTAGCAAGAAGCTCATGGATTGGGATGTCCAACTCCAATACATTGAGTTTGCCTACAACCGAAGTGTCCATAGTGCAACACAAATAACACCATTTGAAGTGGTGTATGGTTTCAACCCCTTGACTTCACTTGACTTAGTACCACTGCCCTCCAAAGACATTGTGAATTATAATGGGGCTAGCAAGGCCGAACAAGTGAAGAAGATGCATGAGAAGGTAAGTAAGGCCCTCCACAAGAAGAGTGAGTATTATGCTAGACAAGCTAACTGAGGAAGAAACGACATTAACTTAAATGTGGGGACTTAGTGTGGTTACACTTGAAGAAGGAAAGATTTCCCAAGCAAAGGCGCATGAAACTTTTACCAAGGGCCGATAGTCCCTTCAAGATTATGGAGAAGATCAATCAAAATGCTTACAAGCTTGAACTCCACGGAGAGTATGGAGTCTCGGCAACCTTCAATATCCAAGACATTTCTCCTTATTTGGGGGATGAGCAAGAAGAACAATAGGAGGAAGAAAACTCCTTGGATTTGAGGTCAAATCCTAAAGAACTCAAGGAGGATAATGTGCAATCGAGATTCAGTGTTTCGTTCGTTTTCGGATAAACAATTGCAAAGTGGAAAAAGGTGGTTTGTTTTGGTTAGAATTAGGGTTTTATTTGCTCAAGGGTTAGTCACATGAAAACCCTCTTTTGTGCTTCAAGTGGGGGTGTTGAAGGGGGGTTCATGGTCAGCCTTGGTGCCTCCTTTTTGAGTAACTTCTAGGAGGACCACCTAGCTGTTTTTCTTCCTTGTTTTGCCATTTCGGGTTATGTTTTTTTTTAATTTTTGGGAGCCCACCTTCCCGAGTTTGGGGGTGATTTTAAAATACTTTGAGCTCATTTGTATTCAGTGAAGTTTGAAATTAAAGACTGCATTTTGCATCTCAAGATTAGGGCTTTTGACTTTTGCTTATGACTTTTGCTTTTTCTAGGATTAGGGCTTATGACTTTTGCATTTGTACCTAAGACTTATGCCTTACAACTTTGGGCTTAAGGACTAGGGCATATGGCTTTCAACTTAGGTCATTATGCTCAAGAGTTAAGGCTTAGCACTTTTACCATAAGGCATATTGCTCAAGCCTAGCTTAGGGCATAGGTCTTTGCCTTATGGTTTACGGCTTCGAGATTTGGGCTTAGCGCTTAGATCTTTGGGTTAGGGCTTTAGGGTACGGTATTAGGGCTTAGATCCTCAGGCTTTAGGGTTATAGTTTTGGACCGAGTGTCACATCCCATTTTCATACTTACTTTTTATGCATAAGAAAATACTATTTTATCACATTTTATAAAAACTAAGAACACCAATTAACCATATAAAATTTATTAATCAGACATTGCATTCGTTCAAAACATGAGGTTAATTTACAAAATTTTATGATCCAATAATATCTCACATTGATGACCATAAAGATAATGTCTCTAAATCTTTAAGGCAAAAACTACCTCCGCTAATTCAAGATCGGGCGTAAGATAATTCTGCTCGTAGTTTTTTAATTGTCTCAAAGAATGGGCGATCACCTTTCCTTCTTGCATTAGAACACAGCCCAATCCAATCTTAGAAGCATCACAATAGATACTATATCTTCCTTCTTCTGTCGGAAGAGACAAAACTAGGGTCGTTGTCAACCTTTGCTTTAATTCGTGAAAACTTTGTTCGCATTCCTTGGACCACCAAAACTTCATATTCTTCCTTGTTAATCTAGTTAATGGAATAGAAATCTTTGAAAATATTTCTATAAATCTTTGGTAGTACCCAGCTAAGCCGAGGAAACTTCGTACTTCTCCAATATTATTCGGTGGTCCCCAATCAATAATAGCTTGTATCTTTTCTGGATCAACTGAAATACCTTCTTTGGATGTAACATGTCCAAGGAAATTAACTTTATCAAGCCAAAACTCACATTTAGAAAACTTGGCATATAACTTATGTGCTCCTCATCCGATCGAGAATAAATTAATATGTCGTCAATAAAGACGATCACAAATTTATCAAAGAATTCACTGAATACATGATTCATTAAATCCATAAAGGCCGTCGGTGCGTTGGTCAAGCCAAAAGACATAACTAGAAATTCATAATGTCCATATCTGGTTCGGAATTCTGTTTTAGGAATATCTTATGTCTTGACCTTCAATTGGTAATATCTAGACCTTAAATCAATCTTTGAGAACACACATGCACCTTGTAATAGGTGGAATAAAGCATCAATTCTTGGCAACGAGTATTTGTTCTTTATCGTCAACTTATTTAACTCCCGATAATCAATGCACATCCTTAATGATCCGTGCTTCTTAACAAATAGGACTGGAGCTCCCCATGGAGAAAAACTCAGACATACAAAACTTTTGTTAATTAAATCTTCGACTTGGTACCTTTAGTTCCTTTAGTTTCATTGGAGCCATTCTGTACGGGTTATTTGAAACTGGTTCTACTCCAGGATAAACATCAATGATAAATTCAATCTCGCGATCTGGTGGCAAACTTGGAAGGTCATCCAAGAATATCTCAGGAAATTCCTTAATCACCAAAATATCGTGCAATGTCTTTTTAGGCTGCTTTTGCACATTAATAATGCTTGCCAGAAAGCCTTCACATCCAGTCTCTAATAATTGTTGAGCTTTAATAAATGAAACCATAGACATACTTTGACCATATCGTATAGCTTGAAAGGAATACTCTTCCACATCGGGCGGCTTGAAACTAACCACTCTAGTCTGACAATTGATAGTGGTAAAATGTCGAAAGAGCTAGTCCATTCCTTATATAACGTCGTACCCTCTCATATCCATTACTATGAAGTCCCCATACAAACGACGACCACTTACATAAACTACACAATTAAGTAATATATAATTCAAATGCAATTGTTCTCCAGAAGGTAACATCACATCATAAAAATGCCAAGCTACTATTGGTGAACAATCTAATTTAACCACAAACGCATACGATATAAATGAATGTGTAGCACCAAAATCAATCAACACAAATGCAGGCACACTATTAATCGAAATAGTACCTGATACCACAGCTGGTTGATCCACATCTTCAGGTTCAATCATAGCAAACACTCTCGGATTTGCCTTAGGTTGCTCTTTCTTTACTTGGGGACAATCTCTAACCATGTGACCAATCTCTTTGCACTTAAAACAACGTCTAGTGCCTGCTACACATTCTCCAAAATGCATTTTTCCACATTTCGAGTACAATTTGGTTTGAGTAGAATCTTGAATTTGCTTTCCTTTATATGCATCAAACTTATCTTCATTCGGCCTCTTTATGCCTCTTGATTGTTGGCTTTAAAAGTGTTTTTAAAGCAATCAATTATTTTTTATGATAAATATGTAAAATAAGCATGAAAGATAAAATAAACAACTTTAAAATGTTTAAATTAGACTTAACCATTCATGAGAAATACCCTCTTTGAAGGGTACAATTAAAGTCTAACAATTTGTTTTAGTGCTGTAGAAATTTCAAGTATATGCAGTGTTTTGTGTCGACCCAAAAAACCTTGTGTCGACGCTTGTAAAATTCAAAACCTTAACCCAAAATGCCTTGTGTCGACCCACAGAGTATTGTGTCGACCCATGTTCAAAACAGAGGCCGAGTCTTCCAAATTGTGTCGACCCACCTATATAACTTTTGTCGACCAAAAATGTAGTGTAACGTACACCATCCAAACTGTCTGTGTCGACTCTAGAAAAGTCATTGTGTCGACCTTATCATAATCTATGTGTCGACCCCTTAAAGCTGAGCCTGCCCTTTACATGTTGACTTCATCATTCAAAATATGTCGACCCAACCTACGGATTCTTCAGAGTTATGTCGATCGCACAAACATTGTGTCGACCCCAAAGATTCCAGAGAAGAATTTATGTCGACGGCAACAAATAGTTATGTCGACCGATCAGCACCAACAAATAAAAAATTCTCAACGGCTATATATTCGCTGTGTCTAACAGATAGTGCTTGTGTCGACCCCAACAACAATGTGTCGACCCATCTCAGCAGTTAAGAAGCAAACTATAAATAGATGAAGTAAGCTCATTTTGAGAAGAAGATTTTTGACAAGATAAATCTACGCCGAAATACAACCAAATTCTTCTTAGCTTTTTTACTCTCTCAAATCCTACTACAACCCTTGTATATCATTCTTGAGATTGAGTGAGTCGGTTTTTACAACCGTACAAATTTTATTTGTTCTACTTGAACTATCATTGTAAAAGGGGTGACGCTCCTTCAAGAAAAGACTCAAAAGGTTTGATTGACACCGGTAAGTCAATCGTAGTGAAGCTCAAGGTTTGAGCGGGAAAGATCTTCAAGGAGGTACCTTGAAGCGCGGACGTAGGAAGGAGGTACCTTGAAGCGCGGACGTAGGCAAGGTTGGCTGAACCGTGTTACCAAACCGATGGCATTCTCTTTACTCTGAACTCTTAGTTATTTGTTTAAGAATTCCTCACTGCTCTACTAAAATACTTATTGTTGAATACTGTCTTAAATTGCTCCCAAGTCATTTCCTTCACATTGGTAGTTACCTTTATTGTATCCCACCAAAACCGGCCATCATTCCCTAACATAAACAAAACACATGTTACTCTATCCCCACCATCTATTTTTGCATACTCAAATAGATCTCGTAACTTTCGAACCCATTCCTCGGCATATGTCAGATCCGCTGACTGACCATTAAAACATGGCAGGTGAAGACGACAAAATCTTTCACAACTCATTTCTCCTTGATTATTCCTTCGATCACTTTCTTGTGCATCCTTCGTCCTATAATCTTCCAAGTACTCAAATTGTCTACCAATCATATGCACTAACTTGTCAACCACATCTCCACTACTAGTCCCCTCATTAGCGGGTCTTCTTCTTCTCAGCATGATTTCAACTAATCCTAACATTATCACATACAATGCATATAAACACATTTAAACATTTCATATCAAACAATACTTATAGTGAGTGAAGTATTCCAAGGAGAAGCTTGTATCGTTAAGTAGTCTACAGAACCGATTTTAAAACCTGGTGGGCTCTGATACCATACTTGTCACATCCCATTTTCATACTTGCTTTTTATGTATAAGAAAATACTATTTTAACACATTTTATAAAAACTACAGCAGAAGACTTAATGATAGTTAAATCCATTCAATAAGAACACCAATTAACCATATAAAATTTATTAATCAAACATTGCAATCGTTAAATAGTCTACAGAACAAATTTTAAGACCTGGTGGGCTCTGATACCATACTTGTCACATCCCATTTTCATACTTGCTTTTTATGTATAAGAAAATACTATTTTAACACATTTTATAAAAACTACAGCGGAAGACTTAATGATAATTAAATCCATTCCATAAGAACACCAATTAACCATATAAAATTTATTAATCAAACATTGCAATCGTTCAAAACATAAGGTTAACTTACAAACTTTGATGAATATGTATTATCAATCTCTTTTAAATATTACATATTTCAAAACATTTTTTTTTTCCAAACACTAACATCAAAATATATCTCCCACCGGTCGTCACTTAATGATCCAAGCATCTACACTGGCTATACCTCTTCCACCACGTTGTATCAATGATAAGGAAAAACCTCCTCACCACTAATCTCATCACCTACAATACAAAGCTTAATCTAATGAGCTTAAGGCTCAGTAAATAACCATACATGATTCCTTAATGCCTACATGAATATGCATTTCTTAAAACATGTTCAATTTTTGTTTAATTTGATTTCTTGAAATTTTACTTTGGTGTGGGCGTCACAACGTACAGGGAGAGAAGAGCACTATTTGGTCTTCTTCACGGGCAGCCCAATGAACACCATTTAGTCTATTTAGGATAGTTCATGAGCACCATATGGCCCGATCCGTAAGACAACTCATTCCATCCCACCCATAGCTTTATACTTACATGTTTTATATATCGAATATTGAAGATTACAGAATAGAGGATTGGCACTGTATGGCCTCCCTCGAGACAGCCTTAGTCTACTCCCTCCACAATATCCGGTTGAATTATCATAAAAACCATGCATGTAAAACATTTTCGTTCTTTTCATAAAACATGATGCATGATCAATTGTACATATGCATGACATACAACATTCATATCTACTCTTTGTATTGTAGTCACAATTGGGCCAAAGACATTCAGATTTCCTTACTTAAAGTCCATAGCTTTAAGTTGATCACTTAATCCCTTAATCTTCAACACTTATCACTTGGTAACCTTAATACATAAAAGAAAATTGAGTGAGAAATCTCGGATATACCCTGTTTTTTAGTAAATTCCAACAACTATAACTTGAGATAAACAAATTCAATTACGATGATTCAAGTGTCATTATTTTTATGAAGATGTCTACTTTAAGTCATCTGAAGAGAGTAAAATCAAATTACCACTCGAAAACCTTGTAACAATTTAAATTCTAAAACTGTGCAGATTTGTCTGAAATTGGGAAATTTGTATACAACTTTAAAATTCATGCACTAGCAACCCTTCTGAACCATCCCAAGCACTTAGATATCAATATAGGGTAAGAATTTATACCTTAGAGGAAAGAAAACTTGCACCAAAGTTTCCAAATTCCTGGCTTCCCTGTTTTCCTCTTTTCTTGCTTCAATGGTGCACTAAATCTCACTTTTATGCACTAAATACCCTCACACACTTCAACTATCCTTAATTCTTCGCTTTTCTCCTACAAAACTAGAGAGAACTTGAGAGAAGGAGATGAATTTCATGGTTTTTCCCATCTGATTGGAAACCCTCTTCATAAAAGCTAAGGAGGAAGTGGAGAAAGCATGAGGTGTTTTCTCCTCATTCCACCCCCATTCAGCTACTTCCCAAATTCACCAATTATATTTATTTAACTTTAATTAAAACATTTTGATTTATATTATTTTTACACAGGAAATTAAGGTGGAGGTGAAAGAAAGCATGAGGTGTCCATTCAAGTAGGAGGTGTCAATTCTAATAATCACTAATTGGCTTAGTTAATCTTATGATTGAGAGATTTATTTATTCTAACTTTCCTTCAAACCCTTCATACACATAACAATTTTTTTTTCTTCCATCGATCACAACTTCTAATTTACCGTACCATCAAAACTAAATCACAAGATCATTGTACCATACAGAAAGAGCAAGGGTGTTACACTACGCCCTTACTCAAAGTCTTAAACCCATAAGCTTAAAGACATAGGCTTAAAAATTATAAGAGATTTCAAAATTAGAGAAAAGTCAATATGTGAGAAAAAGAGTAAAAAAGACAGCGATGAGAGAAAAATAGAGCGTGAGAGAAAAGAAGAAGAGAGTGGTAAAAAATGCAAAGAGAGAAAACAAGAGGAGAGTGGGAAAATGAGTCGAATAACGAGAAAAAGAGAGGTGAAAAGTGTGATTTAGCAAGGCCACAAGTACTTGTACTTTTGTACAAGGATATTTATCTTTCTACCAACGAGCTAACTCCTTTGTTTCCAAGTGTTGTTTTTACTCTTTTAAGGGAATTTGAAGATGTGTTTCCCGAAGATGTTTCCATTCTAATAATTACTAATTAACTTGGGTTAATCTTATGATTGAGTTTTATTTATTCTAACTTTCCTTCAAACCCTTCATACACGTAACAATTTTTTTTCCCTTCATCGATCACAACTTCTAATTTACCGTACCATAAAAAATAAACCACATGATCATTGGACCATACACAAAAAGCAAGGGTGTTACACTGGCATGCCACAAATTAGCATGCCAAGCGAAGCAATCACCCAAACTCGAACTCGGAATTTTTCTAAAATGTTTGTTAATTTTGTAGGAAACTTAATTGAAGAATTATACATTTATAAGCCAACTTTGGAAGATCAAACAAGGCCAAAACACATGATAAATTTGCGTGGAGAAAAGGAGGATTTACACCCAAAAATCGAGAGCTCCGGAATCAAGCCCGAACCCGAACCCGATTGAAGTACCACGTTGCATGGCGAGTTGGAGTCCCATGCAAAAGTGAACAAGGGTTCCACGACTCAACTCTCCAGCAATTACATGGATAGAAGGAATTTTATCGCATTTTTAGCTTAATTTTTATGTGAATTTTACGTTGGATATTTGGAGAACCCGAGAGGGTTTCTCGGCTAGGTTTTATTTTGTTTATTTTTTCATGCTTTCATGGGGTTTTGCATGAGGTATTTTCGGCTAAGAGAAGGGTATTTTAAGCCAAGGAAGAAGGGAAATTGGCTGAGGAGATTCAAGATCACGTGGCTTTCACATTCTTGCAATCTCATTGGTACAATTTTCCCTCCTTTATTTCAATTTCCAGCATGCAAGTTGCATGCCTTTGGCCTTCAATTTTCCCTCCCTTTTTTCCACTCTTCTCAGCAGATAAAACCTCCCCCATTGCGTGATTGTAAGGAAAATTTGGAATTTGAAATAAAGAAGCTTTTTAACTCTCCCTTCTCGGGCATTTTCGAATTTCAGCCGGCAGCCGGAAGTTCTCCGGCCACCGTGGGTTCCATTCAAGATTTCTCCCTCCGAGCTGGAGATCTCTTCTTGCTTCAAAGTCTCCAGCCTTATTCAAGGACGTAGGGTGAGCTTGAAGTCCATGAGCTCCTTCTTCCATTGTTTATTTTGTTTGCAATTTCATCTCCTCCGTTGTCCAGCATTTCCGGCCACCTCCTGACCACCGTTACTGTTCCATTACATTCCGACCGATCCATCCTTGTGATTTCCTTCATTTTTAGGGGACTATCACTTATCTTCTTCTCAGAGTTCCACTCAAAATTTCAGTTTTAAAATCGATTGCATCATTGCGTTATTGCCGTCCAAATTCCAGTCCCGATTCTGGAATTATCGGTTTATCGTTTTTCCATTTAACCTAACTCGATTCTCCTACTTTCTAAATTTTAACCCGCTCCATTCCTTGTTATTTGGTATCAGAGCCACAAATCTCTCCCCACCTTTTTCTTTACCTCTGTTTTTGTGTGATTTCAAGTTTGAAGGATGACCACAAGGAGTGGTTCCCATTACAAACCAAACCGGGATCCGATTGATCCTAGCCGTCCGGTTAGTCCATCTGATCCACATCCGAATCCAAATCTTCCGGAATCCAGCCTTCAAGGACAAATTGATGAGCTCAATAAAAGATTTGGTACGGTGTTACAAAAGTCGGACAACATTTCTCCTTCTTTGAGGACTACTCCGAACCAACAACCAAGGAGAAGGCCGAATCACGGCTCAAGAAGATCTCGAGAGTTTAAGACCGAAGAGTCAGATGATGAAGAATATGGTTTACATGATCTCAACTTGAGAGATGACGATATGAGGCATATTAAGGTATCCATTCCTCCTTTCAATGGATCTTGCAATGGTGATTTGTTTATTGATTGGATGGAAAAAGTTGATAAGATTTTTGAATGCTATAATTATTCCGAGAATTTTAAATTACAACTTGTTTCATTGGAACTTACGGGATATGCTAGTCTATGGTGGGATAGTTTGAAATTTAGAGAACACGTAATGGTGAAGAGAGTATTAATAGTTGGAAAATGGTGAAATCAATTATGAGGAGAAGATTTGTACCGGCTCATTACAAACAAGAGCTATTTCTTCAATTACAATCTCTTAAGCAAGAATCTCTCTTAGTGGAGGAATATCTTACTGAATTTGAGACTCTCCGAATTAGATGTGACTTACAAGAACTAGAGGAACAAATTATAGCTCGGTTTATAAGAGGTTTACACCGAGACTTTAGTGATATTGTGGAGTTGCAACCGATCGACTCTATGGATTCGATTATTCAAATGGCCTTGAAAGTGGAGAGGTAAATGAAAAGAAAGGGGAAGGGAATAGTGAGCCAAGCAAGTCCTAAGGCTATTACTCCTTTTAAGCCTAATACAAAGGTGGATAAAAGGTTCCTTTCGTTCAACCTTTGCTGCAAAAGAAGGATAGTGAGCCTAATCCGATGGAAGAAAATAACCGGACCCGAACATGGGAGATCAAGTATTTTAAGTGCCTTTATCTCGGGCATATTGCATCCCAATGCCCTAACAAACATGTGATGGTTATTAGAGAGGGAACAAGTGAAGTTTTCAGTGAAGATGAAGTGAAGAAAAAATTGGATATGAGCTTGGAATCCAAAGGGGAAGAATGCCGAGCACAAGAAGGCCCCTTATTATTAGTTATCCGAAGGTTATTTGCCACTCAAAGCAAAGAAGAGGAACTCCAAAGAGAAAGTTTATTCCATAGTAGATGTCTAATCCAAGATAAGGTATGCTCAATTATTATTGATGGTGGAAGTTGTGTTAATGTTGTTTCCCGAGAGTTAATTGACAAACTTGGAATAGAAACTATCTTTCACCTGAAGCCTTATAAATTACGTTGGATAAATGATATGGAAGACCTTAAGGTTACCAAGCAAGCGTGCATCAAATTCTCTATTGGAAGTTACAAGGATCAAGTGATGTGTAGTGTGGTTCCCATGAGTTCAAGCCATTTATTACTCGGAAGACCATGGCAATTCGATCGGAAGGTTATGCACGATGGTTTTATAAACCAATATTCCTTTAAGTTTGGTGGACGGTCCATCAAGCTAATTCCCCTTGAACCCGAACAAGTAGCCAAAGATGAGGTCACAAGGAAGGAGAATTTATCTAAGAATAATTTAATTTTGATCAAGAAAGAGCCCTTTCTTACTAGAGAAAGAACACCCGATCAAGTGAACTCAAGGGTCCCGATCAAAGAAAACAAAGACAAAGTTATATATGTTGTGATTTCCAAAAGACTCTCAGGGTGGTTAGTCTCTTTACCTGAACTCTTTACTAATTACTTTGTTTATGATTGGATGAAGGAAATCTACAAATCAGAATTGAGCTTCAGGAAGAAGAATTATGATCTTCTTAATATGGAGAACTATTCAAGCAATGAGGGACAATTTTGCAATTCTCGTAAAGGAGTCTACGGTCCACTCATCAAAAGAACCAAGGAGGAAGAGGTAGCTAACTATGATCATTGGATGAGGTTCTTGGAATCCTTAATAGAATACTTCCATGGAATATATTTGCTTCATAATGCACACGGGGCGTTTAAAAAGACAGCTATGTGCACCCACCATGATTGGTTAGTAATCCCTTCCTTGCTAACTATTAGCTCCAGAGATATTACGGTACTTATGCATATTTGGTCTCATGAATACTTAGAAGAATACCTTGATGATTTTATTGGGAACACTATGGTTTACATTTGGGATGATGAAACTAGTGTTGAACTAGTTATTTGGTTGTTTAGTACAAACCGGATTATTGAATATTTTTGCCATGGAAAGAAAGGTGTTGTCGTGAAACTCATTAAATCTTATGACTCAAAAATTGAAGTTGTTCAAAGTTGGCACACACTTAAGGTGGCCTTAAGCCCGGAGAATTTTATGGATAAGGTAATCGACCCAAGAACCTGCAAGTTTGAGTTACTCGGGAATTATGGGATTTCAGCCACATTTAATGTTCGAGATCTTTCTCCCTTTGCTGGATTTAATGAAGATGAAAAAGATGGAAATGACTTCCCACTGGATTTGAGGTCAAATCCTCAAGAACCCGGGAAGGATGACATGCCACGGATTGACATGCCAAGCAGAGCAATCACCGGAACCCGAGTTCAGAATTTTTCTAATATGTTTGTTAATTTTGCAGGAAACTTAATTGAAGAATTATACATTTCTAAGCCAACTTTGGAGGATCAAACAAGGCCAAACACAATAAATTGGCGTGGAGAAAAGAAGGATTTGCAACAAAAAAACCAGAGCTCCGGAATCAAGCCCGAACCCAAACCCAATTGAAGTACCACGTTGCATGGTGAGTTGGAGTCCAATGCAAAATTGATCAAGGGTTCCACGACTTAACTCTATATTTACATGGATTAATGGAATTTTATCGCATTTTTAGCTTAATTTTTACGTGAATTTTTCTCGGCTAGGTTTTATTTTGTTTATTTTTGCATGCTTGCATGGGGTTTTGGATGAAGTATTTTTGGCTAAGAGAAGGGTATTTTGGGCCAAGGAAGAAGGGAAATTGGCTGAGGAGATTCAAGATCATGTGGCTTTCACATTCTTGAAATCTCATTGGTCAAATTTTCCCTCCTTTATTTCAATTTCCAGCATGCAAGTTGCATGCCTTTGGCCCTTAATTTTCCCTCCATTTTTTTCCACTCTTCTCAGGAGATAAAACCTCCCCCATTGCGTTATTGTAAGGACAATTTGGAATTTGAATTGAAGAAGCTTTTTAGCTCTCCCTTCTCGGGCATTTTCCAATTTCAGCCGGCAGCCAAAAGTTCTCCGGCCACCGTGGGTTCCCTTCAAGATTTCTCCCTCCGAGCCGGAGATCTCTTCTTGCTTCAAAGTCTCCAGTCTTATTCAAGGACGTAGGGTGAGCTTGAAGTCCATCAGCTCCTTCTTCCATTGTTGATTTCATTTGCAATTTCATCTCCTCCGCTGTCCAGCATTTCCGGCCACCTCCTGACCATCGTTACTGTTCCATTACATTCCGACCAATCCAGCCACGTGATTTCCTTCATTTTTGGAGGACTATCACTTATCTTTTTCCCAGAGTTCCACTCAAAAGTTCAGCCCTAAACTCGATTGCATCGTTGAAGTATTGCCGTCCAAATTCCAGCCCCAATTTTGGAATTGTCAGATCATCATTTTTCCATTTAACCTAACCTGATTCTCCCACTTTCTAAATCTAAACCCCCTCCATTTTGTGTCATACACCTAGGGTTTTGGGCTTGATACTTAGTGATTAGGTTAGGGATTTCGGATTAGGTTAGGCTTTGGGATTTGAGCTTAGGGTATAACACTTAGGGCTTTGGGCTTAGGGATTTTTTCTTAGAGTTTAAAGCTTAGGGATTTGGTCTTAGGGCTTTGAATATTTGTCTTAAGTCATATGGCCTAGGTCTTAGGTCTTATGGCCTAAGGGTTTGGGCTTGGGATTTTTGGGTTAGGACTTAGGGCTTTTGGCATAAAGCATAGGGCTTTAGAGTTAGGGCATTAGGCTTATGGCCTAGAGGTTAGGACTTTGAGCTTTTGGTTTAAGGCTTAAGGGTTAACGCATAGGAGTTTTGCCATAGGGCTTGGGCCTAGGGCTTAAGGGTCAGTGCTCATGGCTTGAGGCTTAGGGCTTGCGACTTATGGCTTAGATATTGGGAGTTAGGTCCTAGGCTTGTTGCTTAGGGCTTAGGGCTTTATGATAAGAGATTAGGCCTTAGGATTTATAGGTTAGGGCAAAGGGCTTAAGGCTTAGGTTTAGCCCTTAGGGCTTAGTTCTTAGGACTTAAGGTGTATGGGTTAGGGCTTTGGGCTTTCGTGTTAGGGATTATGACATATATATATTAGGTTATAGGGCTTAGGGCTTGATTCAGAGAGCTTTGGGCTTAGAGATTTGGGCTTGGGGCTTAGAGATTAATTAGGGCTTTTGGCTTATGGCTTTCTGCTTATCGCTTGGCGTAGGGCTTTTGACTGATGCCGTTTGGCTTATGGCTTTAGTCTTAGGGATTTTGGCTAAGTGCTTAAGGATTTTGGCTAGAACTTATGGCTTTCAACTTGGGTCGTATGGCCTTGGGCTTAGGAATTAAGGCATTTCTCTTAGGGCTTTTTGCTTTAGATTAAGGCATAGTTCTTGGGGCTTTGGGCTTAGGACCTAGGGCTTAAGGCTTAAAAATTAGGGCTTCAAGCTTAGGGTTTTGGTCTTAGGGATTTTGTCTTAGGGCTTTGGGATTAGGGCTATGGGCTAAGGGATTAGGGTTAGGGCTTAGGGTGTGTGATTTAAGGCTTAGTTCTTTGGCTTAAAGAATAGGACTTAGAGCTTAGCCCTTTGGGCTTTGGGTCTAGAGCTTAGGCTTTTAGGCATATGACTTTGGCCTTAGCGCTTAGAGCTTTGGGATTAGGCCTTACGCCTTAAGACTTAGGTTTAAGGCATTTGGCTCAAGTTTTAGGGCTTACGACTTAAGGCTTAAGGCATAGGGCTTTGAACTTAGGATTTCAAGATTAAGGATTTGGGCTTAGTTCATTATGCTTGGGTCTTATAGATTTATTAGGGCTTTCAGCTTAGGGCTATTAAATTAGTGCATGTGGATTTTAACTTAGGTTGTAGGGCATTGAGCTTAGGCCTTAATGATTTGGTCTTGGGATTTTGCCTTAGGGCTTAGGGATTATGGCTTAAGGCTTTCAGCTTAGGGATTTAGGCTAAAGGCTTTTTGCTTTGGGCTTATGGATAAGGGCTTAATGCTTAGGGCTTTGGGCTTTAGGATTTGTGTTTAGGTGTTAGAGCTAAGGTCATAAGGCATAAAGCTTTAGGCGTAGGGTTTAGAACTCAGGGCTTTGGGTTTTGGCCTTAGGGTTTAGGCTTAAGGTTTAGGGCTTTGGGCTAAGAAATTAGGGCTTTAGGATTAAGTCTTATGGATTTACGAGTAGGGCATAGGGCTTAGCTCTTAAGGATTATGGATTTACAACGAGGGCTTTTTGGCTTGTGTTAGGGCTTAGGACTTAGCGCTAAGGGCTTATGGATTAGGGCTTAGGAATTAGGGCTTAAAGCTTAAGGAATAGAGTTTTGAGTTTAGTAACTTAGGGCTTAAAGCCTATGATGACGGCTTTGGTCTTAGGGCATTGGGCTTAGGGCTTAGGGCTTTATAACTAGAGCTTTGAGCTTAGAGTTTAGCACTTATGGCTTTTGTTTTTGAGCTTAAGGCTTTTGACACGCTCTAAGAGTGGTGGAGGTGTTCGGGAAAGGAGATGGATAAACAGCCACGGCCAAAGGCCAACCTAGGAGGAAAAACCAAGAAACAGGGGAGGGTGTTAGCTCTGTCACAACTTCAGTTGCAAACGGGCTTTAAGTCCGAAACTTAGGGGATATTAAGTTCAAGTATTAAAATCAATCTAGTCCCAAATTTCAGACCAAACGCACGTGGGGATTTTAAGTTGGCACGGGGACACTTTTCAGTGTACAGTCAAACCCCAAACAGTACCCACTATGGCTGGAAATGGGGTAGGTTGGTTAATGTACAACTCCCGATTGGGAAGAGCTGTGCACACGAAATTAGAAGGAAAAACTTCACACAAGAAGAGAGGAAGATCTCAGTAAAAAAAAAAGGGCTGAATCGCATGAGTGAAACAAAAATGGACACAGAACACAAGTTGAGGACCTTTGAGGGTTATGGGGTGGACAAATTTGCAACAAACGGACACAAATGGCCAAATGGCCGGTTATGGATGAAAGCTATAGGAATTCCGGAATTAACCTGAGTCCAGGCAAGATGGAGGAATGCCGGAGAAAGGTTGGAGGCTGCTAGCACAACTTCACCGCCATTGGAGATCGCTCAAATCGGATATTACTCACCGATTTGGACAAACCGCCGAGAGATAAAATGGAGCTTCAAGCTTCAAGTTTTTTTTTCAACAAGCATTTTTGATGTGATATGGGAAAGGTGGTTGGGTCGGTTAAAGAGAAACGTGGGGAAAAGTTGGAAAGATTGGTTTGGGTGAAGGAAACACAGGGTTAAATGTCTCCGGCTAGATCTCCGGTGGCATATGGAGCTAGAAGCTGAAATTTGGAGGGAAGGCAGATAAAGGTGAGTGGGTTTGTGGGTCAAATTTTCACAGTAAATGGACAAGGGGATCGGAAGATATGAAGCAAATGGCTAGAGTGCTCAAAAGAGCTCTCGGGAAAGGGGGAAATCGGAAAGTTGGAAAATGGGGAATAATCCCAAACGGAAGAGGAGCTTTGGGGTTCACACCCTTACCATGGAATTCCACTAAAAAGTTGTTGAAGGAGTGTGGCATGGCCTAGCTAACCCAAGCTTCAATGGCAGCCAAAACCGGAGTGGAGCTCTTGGTGGTTTCCGGATGTAACTCACCGGAAAACCCGAGTCTTGGAGGAGAAGGAACCACCAAGGAAATATGAGATGCAAATGCAATCTTTAATTTTCAAACTTCACTGCTTTACAACTGAGCTCAAAGTGAGCTTAAAATCATCCCATATTTTGGGGGAGAAGGCTCCCGAAATTATTCAAAATCTGCTTTACCTGAAATGGCAAAACAAAGTAGAAAAACAGCTAGGTGGTCCTCCTAGGAGTTACCCGAAAAGGAGGCACCAAGGATGACCCTGGTCCCCCCTTCAGCACCCCCACCTGAAGCACAAAAGAAGGTCTTCACGTGGCTAACTCTTCGGCAAAATAAAACCTTAATACTAACTGAAACATTCCATCTAAAACAAATCGGCAATTGTTTAAACCGAAAAAAACGATAAAACTAAATGACATCATAAAAATGGGCCTTCATCCCTCCATGTGGACTTCGGCTGATGAAGAACTTCAGTGAAATTGTCTTGGACCTCCCTCCTCTAGGTCTTGCATGGGCGATGCAAAGGTCGGATCCTCGGTTAAGTTGATGTTGTCTCGGGCTGCCTCCATTTCCTTTTTTCCACTTTGCTCCTTGGAAATTGAAGAGAATTCCCAAGTGAGAAGATGTTTGGGTTGTCTTTGATCTTCCAAAGTTGGCTCTCCCATTAAGGTTCGTTGCATAAATAGCCCTACAAAATGAGCAAAAATGTTAGCAAACTTCTTGGCTTGGGCTCGGGTTATAGGCCCTCAGGATGTATTTTCGGTGTTGGTCTCCAATGGCACATCAATTTTCTGCCTACAAAATACGAGAGGGAAGAGTTTCATACCCTCCCAACTTACAACAAAAAACAAAATTTGACACTAGCCTATTTTAGGAACTAATGAGTGGCTAAAATAAGAGTTTGGTGGATAGAGGGCCCACCAACAACTTGCCTCCTACTCCAGCAACTCTTGGCCCTACACCACGTCCAAGTTGCATTACAAATCACAAATTTACTTAGGAAAAATTAGGTTTTCCCTAAGTCCCAACAAGATGGAACTTGAGTTGGCCAAAACGAACCAACATGAAGTTACAACTACAACCCAAAAATGATTGGTTACAACTTCAAACTACATAAAGCATATATATATATATATATATTTGATCACGTGATGACAAAGCAGCCATCCCCTTGCTATAATATTCTCAAGCTAGAATGAAGAATGCCAAAGAGAGCAATCCACTAGGTCACGACTTGGTGCACCCTCAGGTAGGATGCTTCGGAAGGAGGAGCCTTTGGTACTTCGGTGGTTGTAACCCTCACTTCATGCTCCCATTGTAGGCAATGCTTGGGGATCTCTTTGTCAATAGAAGTGGGAGCATCTAAGAGGCCTCTTGGAGGTAATATTGTCCCTGCAAAATCAACAAACAAATTAGAAGCCCGCCTTGCATGGCTGCGGGTCACCATGCCTTCCGGTGGGTGGGGGTTCTCGGGCACATCAGCTTTGGTCTTTGAGTTTAGGGCTTAGATGTTAGGGCTAAGAACATTTTTTATATGCTTCAAGAATAGAATGGGGAACAAAATGGCTATCGGGTAAAAAATAAGAAAAGAAAAGGGTCAAAAAATGGTGTTATTGGGGAAGGTGGTTCTCAAGTTGCATACAAAGTTTGCAACTGAGATTTGAAAGGGCAGTTGGGGAATAAGAGGAAAGCTTAGCCGCCAAAAATGTGGGTAAAAAGGGATGATCGGAAAAGGGGATAATCGGAAAAGGAAATGGGGTTGATCGGAAAATGGAAGGTAACGGGAGATGGAGAAGAGCTAATATGGATTACACGCTTAGTCTAAGACCACGGGAGAGTTTTTGAAGTCGTGTAGCACAGCCTAGCTCACCCTAGCTCGTAAAGGAAGAAAGAACCTAGAAGGATGCTCTCGGATATTACTCACCAGGGAGTCAAGTCTTGGAGGTGGAAAACCGGTCAAGGAAAGATGCAAAGCACTCTTTTCTATTCACTGAAAACTGACTACAATGCTCGGTGATAAGAGGGTTTTAACCTCTCTAAAATTAGAGAGGGAAAACTCAATCGGACGGCATCCAAAGGCCATACCCGATTTGATAAAAGGAAGAGTAGAAAGGACCACCCAACACTTACCCGATTTAGGGGTGACGAAGGAAGAGTGGTCCTCAAATTTGGTTCCCCCCAACCGGTTACTTTTGAGACACCCTCAAAAGCAAAAACTCATGCAAAAGAGAAAATCCATAGAACCCCACTCCAAACCCATGCCAATCCATAGAAACACTAAATAATTATTTGTGCACAAATAAAAAGCACAAAATAAAACTAGAGAGAGAGTGTTCTGATCGGGTTTGCGCCATGCTCCATGGGCCCCGACCTATACCCGGCTTGTACCAAGTTTGGCCTTCTCCCTTGCCTTGGCTTTGCACTTTCCTTCATGGTGTTCAAAGCTCGTAGATGACTCAATCTCGGCCTGCATTTCCAAAGGTTCCGAACTAGCTTCCCATATAAGGAGATGTTTGGGTTGCTCCAAGTCCTTTGGGGCAGGTTCCTCCATAATTATTCCGCGCTCAACATTTCCTACAAAAAGAGAAAATTGGTTAGAAAACTCCTTAGCTCAGGCTCGGGTGATGGCTCCTTGAGGTATGGCTCTTGCAAGGCATCCTGTGGCATGTTATCCTCCCGCGGTATTTGAGGATTTGTTTCACCACTTAATCCCCAACATAAGGAGAAAGATCTTGAACATTAAAAGTGGCCGAGTCTACATATTCCCTGGGTAGATCTAGCTTGTATGCATCGGGATTAACCTTCTCCAAAATCTTGAAAGGTCCATCGGCTCTAGGGGCCGGCTTGGAACCCTTTTGTTTCGGAAACCTTTCATTCGTTAGATGTAGCCAAACCAAGTCTCCCTCCTTGAAATTGGTCGCTTTCCTCATGCGGTTAGCATACTTGGCATAGGATTCATTCGCCCTTTGAATTGCCTTGCTCACCTTCTCATTCATATTGTTCACTAGTTTGGCCTTCATGGCCCCATTCGGATTGAGAACTTCCTTTTATGGTATAGGCACTAAATCAATGGGTTGAAGCCATACACAACCTCGAAAGGAGTCACTCCGATTATAAGCAAACGCTATGTAGGGAAGTTGAATGTCCCAATCCGTGTCCTTGTTCCTAACAATGCTCCTCAACAAGCTTCCCAAAGTCACATTAACCACCTCAGTTTGCCCATCGGTTTGGGGAGGAAAGAGGTGCTAAAGAGAAGCTTGCTTCCCACTCGAGACAATGGACCTAGGAACACCATGCAAACGCACCACCTCTTTGAATAACAACTCGGCCACATGTCTAGCTTCATCAGTCTTGGAACAAGCTAGGAAATGAGCTATCTTGGAGAACCGGTCAACCACAACCATAATGGATTGTTTTGCCCTACAAGTTTAAGGAAGACCTAGGACAAAGTCCATACTAAATTCTACCCAAGGGTGAGTAACGGTTAGGGCATATAAAGTCCTTGAGGAAGCACCATAATCTTGGCCTTTTTACAAATGATGCATTTCTCAACCACATTATTCACATCCTGAAATAGGTGTGGCCAAAAGAAATGTTCTTTTAGGGCCTCCAAAGTCTTCTTCTCCACAAAATGACTAGCCAAGCTGTGTCCATGTGCTTCCTTGATTAGGGACTCTCGGATTCCCCCACAAGGAATGCAAAGCTTCCCTCTTTGAACAAATAGCCATCCATGAGGTGAAAGCCACAATCCACCTTCTTTAACCTCAAATACACAATCCACCTTCTTTAAGCACTAAATGCATAGGTCTCATAAATGTGCTAGGGGCATTAGATAGCCCAAAAGGCATCACTAACCATTCAAAGAGACCATACTTGGTCTTGAAAACCGTCTTCCATTCATCTCTCTCCTTCAGTCGGATTTGATGATAGCCAATCTTCAAGTCAACCTTGGAGAAATAGGATGCCCAACTAAGCTCATCCAACATGTCTTTTGTCTAGGAATCGGGAACCTATATGTGATTGTAATTTGATTGATTGCTCGGCTATCCACAGACATCTGGAAGCTACCATATATCTTTGGGACGGGCACAGTACAAGGGCTCAAGTATCCAAATGTGTCCCTTATCTAGGAGTTCTTGCACTTGCCTTTTAAGCTCCTTGGCCTCATCAGGGTTCAACCCATAAGATGGCTGATTAGGAAGCACCACACCTGGCTGTAGATTGATTTGGTGCTCAATGCCTCTAAGAGGTGGCAACCCTTGGGGAAACTCCTTAGGGAAAACGTCTTGGAACTCCCTAGAAGTACTCGGACCTCCTTGGAAACCTCTTTAATCTCCTCCATCCTCTCCCGGAACATCAACATCACAATCAGACCTCCTTCCAAAATAGACTTCAACAACTCTTTCTTAGACATGAAAATGTTGGATTTAGTCATACCTTCCTTCCTTGCAGTCTCATCCTTAGTAACTTGAACCGGGCAAGAGGAGCTAGCTTGATTTCCCTCCCTTCGAACTTGAAGGAATAATGGTTGATATAACCACATGAACGACCCTATGATAATATTGCCATGGCCTTCCCAACAAAATGTTGCTTGCACTCATTGGCACCACATCACAAAGCACTTTATCCTTGTATCCACTGATTGAAAACTCCAAATTAACTTGCTTGGTCAACTTGATGTCTTCTTTGTCATTCAACTATCTCAACTTGTAAGGGCTCAGGTGCAACATAGTTTCAAGCCCCCACTTTTCCACGAGGTCCTGAGATGCCACATTGGTACAACTCTCACCGTCCAAGAGAGACTACCTTTCCGTGAATGTGGCGCCTATTATGGAATATGTTCTCCATTTGAAAATCCTCACTTTAGACTTGGGAGGATAGAACCATTTGGATCCCCATCAAAAGGGTTCCCTCTTGAGCGTGAAAAATCTCCTCCTCGGGTTCTTGCTCCTCACTAGCTTCTTCCAACACTTTATCCTCGCTTACTATGTTGTCCTCTCTAAGAACCATGACCCTCTTGTTTGGGAATTGAGAAGCAATATGGCCAAACCCAAGAAACATGAAGCATTTGATCTCCCTTGTTTGAGGCCGATTGTTTTCATCTTTAGGTTTCCCCTCACATTCTTTTTTTTTGGAACCAAGGCTTCACATAAGGGGGATTTTCCTGCACCTTAGAAAAGGGCTTGTAAGGAGGGTGGTTTTGTGAGAAAATCGATTAACCACCCCATTTCCCTTCCTCTTCACTTGCCTTTCCACTTTCATGGCAAGTTGAATTACCACATCCATGCTATCAATCGGTTATAGATCCACTATGTCTCCAATCTCCTTGTTTAAACCTCTTAAGAACCTTGCAATGATTTTTTCCTTGAGTTCATCTAAGTCTTAATTATAAGACTTCATCTCAAATTTGGTCAAATACTCCTCCACCAAGAGGGTTCCTTGCTTCAATGTTTGGAGTTGGAGGAATAGTTCTTGTTTGTAGTGGCTCGACACATACCTCTTTCTCATGAAGAGTTTCATTGCTCTCCAAGTAGGAAAATCCTCCTCACCATCACGTCTCCTTAGACTAGCATAACCGGTTAACTCCAAAGAAACCAATTGTAATTTCAACCGCTCCGAATAGTTATAACATTCAAACACTTTATCTACTTTCTCAACCCAATCAAGAAACGCATCACAATTGCAAGATCCATTAAAGGGTGGAATAGTTACCTTGATATTCTTCATCTTATATTCATGGTTAGGTTGGTCATTGTAACCGAACTCTTCATTGGAGTCCTCGATGGCTTGATGCCGAGGCCTCCTCATGCTATTCCCAGGTCTTCTCCTTGGTGCGGGGGATGGAGGGTTCCTCATTGGAGGAAAGGCTGCCTCCAACCTTTGGAAGACCATCTCAAACTTCTTGTGAATATCATCTAGCATCCTTTGTATGCTAGACTCTGATACATCCAGGTTAGGGGTCGCCAGAGGTGGGTTTTGTGGTGGAATATGGTCTCGGTTAGGGTTATGCTTGGCTCCACTTCCAGTCATCACGCCTTAACTCAACAAGTTAGCTGAAACGCAAGCAAAATGGAAGAATGGAAAGGGATGAATGACTCTGATACCAAATTATATGTTTCAAATATGGAGTGTGGAACAAAATGGCTATCGGGTGAGAAATAAGCAAAGAAAAGGGGCTGGAAAAAGGTATAATTGGGGAAAGTGGTTCTCTCATTGCATACAGAATTTGCACTTGAGATTAAATGAGGTTGTTAGAGAATTAGAGGGGAGCTTAACCTCGAAAAACGAGGGTAAATTCTTTGGGGAATCAGGAGATATGCAGGCGGGAGTATCAGGTGCTAAAAAGGGGATGCTCGGAAGAGGAAATTGAGTTGATCGGAAAATGGGAGGTAACCGGAGATGGAGAAGAGCTAATATAGATTACACGCTTACCCTAAGACCATGGGCGAGTGGTTGAAGTTGTGTATCACGGCCTAGCTCAACCAAGCTCAGAAGGGCAGCAAAAAACTTGAAGAACGCTCTCAGATATCGCCGGATGTTACTCACCAGAGAGCCGAGTATTGGAGGTGGAAAACCGGCCAACGAAAAAGATGCAACGCAGTCTTTGTATTCATTGGAAAACTAACTACAATCCTCAGTGACAAGAGAGTTTTAAACTCTCTCAAATTAGAGAGGGAAAACTCAATCAGATAGCAACCAAAGGCCATACCTGATTTGATGCATGCACAAAAAAGAAGAGTGGAAAGACCACCCAACACTTACCAAATTTTGGGGTGACCAAGGATTAGTGGTCTCCAAATTTGGTTCCCCCCAACCGGTTATATTTGAGACACACCCTCAAAAGTAAAAACCCATGGAAAAGAGAAAACCTATAGAAGCCCACTCGAACCAAACCCATAAAACCCTAAATATATGTTTGTAAAAAAGTAAAATAGCATAAATTAAAAATAGAGAGAGAGAGAGATCTGATTGGGTTTGCACCTTGCCCCGTAGGCTCTGACCTATGCCTGACCTATACCTGGCTTTTACCCGGTTCGGCCTTCTCCCTTGCCTCAGCTTTGCACTTCCCTCGACGGTGTTCCAAGCTTGTAGACGACTCAATCTCGGCCTCCATTTCCAAAGCTTCCGAACTAGTTTCCCATATGAGGAGATGTTTGGGTCGATCCAAGTCCTTCGGGGTAAGTTCCTCCATAATTATTCCATGCTCATCATTTCCTATAAAAAGAGAAAATTTGTTAGAAAACTCCTTACCTCGGGCTTGGTAATGGCTCCTTGAGGTATGGCTCTATGCAAGGCATCTCGTGGCATGTCATTAAGGCTTAGCGCTTAGGTCATAGGGCTGTGGCCTTAGAGCTTAAGGCTTAGGGATTAGGGATTCCAGATTGAAGCTTAGGGGTTTGGGATTTAGGCTTATGGCTTAGTGGGTAGGGATTATAGCTTAGGGATTCTCACGTAGGGTTGGCTCCTAGGTATTAGGGCTTTGGGTTTAGAGCTGACGGCTTAGAGCTTAGGGTTAATAACTTAGGACATTGAACTTAGGGCATAGGCCTTAAGGCATAGTGGTTAGGGTTTAAGTCTTTGGGTTTAGGGCTTAGAGCTTAGAGATTAATTAGAGCTTTGAGCTGAGGGCTTTGGGCTTTGGGTTGGTTTAGTTCTTAGGGCTTTTGTCTTAGAGCTTAGGGCATTCGACTTTGGTCTTATGGCTTAGGGCTCATGGCTTTGGGCTTTGGACTTAGGTCTTATGGCTTATGTTTAGGGATTAAGGCTTATGGTTTAGGGCTTTGGGATTAAGTTTTAGGGCCTAGGGCTTAGGCCTTAGCACTTAGAAATTAGGGTTTACGCCTTAGGGCTTAAGGCATATGGCTTTGGGCTTGATGGTTAGGGCATTGGGCTTAGGGCTTCAGGCTTCAGTCTTGTAATTAGGACTTAGAGCTAGTGCTTCGGGATACAATATTATGGCTTAAGACTTAGGGCTTTGGACTTAGCTGTTAGGGCTTTGGGCTTATGGGTTTAAGCTTGGAGTTTAGCAATCAGGATAGGGCTTTTGGCTAATGGCTTAGGACTTTGGGCTTAGGGCTTAAAGCTTAAGGCTTAGGGCTTAGGGCTTGGGGCTATGGTCTTAACCCTTTGAACTTTGGTCGTAGGGATTCTGGCTTAGTGCTAGGGTTTGGTGTTAGAGCTTCAGGATTTGGGCTTAGTGCTTTGGGCTAAGGGCTTAGGGCTTAGGTCTTAAGTACTAGTGCTTTGGGCATGGGCCCTTGTGTAAAGCTTAGATGTTAGGGCTAGTGTCTTTTTGCTAAAGCCTTAAGGCTTTGGCCTTTGGGCTTTAGGCATAGGGAATAAGTTTTAGGGCTTTCGACTTAGGGCTTTAGACATTGGTCTTAGGGCTTTGGGATTAGGGCTTGGGGCTTAAGACATTAGGGTTAGCGTGTTAGGCTTAGGGCTTAAGGCATAGGGCTTTGGGCTTAGGGTTTAGGGCTTTGCGCTTAAAGCTTTGGGCATGGGCAAAGAGATTGATTAGGGCTTTGAATTTAAGTCTTAGGGCTTATGGCTTAGGGATTTTGGCTTAGGGCTTTTGGCTGAGTTCTTAGTGCTTATGGCTTTTAACCATGGTATTACATAATCGGGCTTATTGCTGAGGAATGTGGTCTTAAAGCTTTGGGCTTAGTGCCAGAAGATTAGGGCTCACGGGTTTAGGCTCTTTGCTAAGGGCTTTGGGCTTTATCCTAAGGGCCTAGGACTTAAGGCTTAGGACATAGGGCCAAACGATCAAGGCTTAGGGCTTAGGGCTTAAGGCTTAGGGCTTAGGGATTTGAGCATAGGTGAAAGGGCTATCGAAATAAGGATGATAGCTTCAGGCTTACATTTTAGGGCTTTTAGATTTGGTCATTGGGATTTGGGATTTGGATTTAGAGCTTAGGAATTACGGTTTAGGGCTTTGGGCTAAAAGCTTTGCATTTATGACTTATGACTTATGTCGTAAGGCATAGGGCTTAGGGCTTAGGGGTTAGGGCATATGGATTAGGGCTTAGCTCTTATTGCTTAGGCCTTAAGGTTTTGATCTTATGGTTTTGGGCTTAAGTGATATCGCTTAGGGCATAGGGCTATGGCTTTAGAGCTCAAGGCTTAATGCTTAAGGCTTCAAGATTAGGGTTTAGTGCTTAGGGTTTAGGGATTATGGTTTAGTGCTCAAGCCTTAGGACCTAGTGTTGGCTTTAAAAGTGTTTTTAAAGCAATAATTGTTTTTTTATGATAACTGTAACATCCCATTTTTCCCTTGCTTAAAATTTTTTCTTTTTGTAAAGACATGTACTAACTTTAAACAATTTAAGGTAAAACTTATCAATTTGAAATCCTTGAAATAAAATACAGCGGTGTTGGCTTTAAAAAGTTTTTTAAAAGAAATCAATTATTTTTTATGATAACTATGTTAATTATGTGTGAAAGATAAAATTGAATTCTAGCAAGTGCTGTAGTTTTAAAGAAAACTTATGTTGACCGAACCGCTCAATATGTCGACCGATCGGATAACAGAAGGGTCGTAGAAGCAACTTATGTCGACAGGTAAGACGTTCTGTCGACCGCTCAAAGACCAGAGAAGAATCATATGTCGACCGCCTGACAAGTATGTCGACCGGCTGAAGACAATTAAAGTTCAAGGCATTTGATCGTATGTCGACCAGACGCAACTTATGTCGACCGCTTAAAGTGCAGAGAAGAATCATATGTCGACCGTCTATCAAGTATGTCGACCGGATGAAGACAATTAAAGATCAAGACATTGAATCGTATGTCGACCGGACAAAACTTATGTAGACCGCATGGAATCCAGAGACAAATTGTATGTCGACTGTTAAGAACATCTGTCGACCGTTCAAGTTTCCAGCGGAAGAAGAAATCCGAAGTTATGTCGACAGTTAAAGAACTTATGTCGACCGGCCAAATAACAGAGAGTTTTTCATGTCGACCACCAAGAGTAGATGTCGACCGAAGAACTTCGAGATACCAAAGTTATGTCGACAGTTTAAGAACTTATGTCGACCGGCTAAATAACAGAGAGTTTTCCATGTCGACCGCCAAGAGTAGATGTCGACCGAAGAACTTAGAGATACTGAAGTTATGTCGACAGCTCCGAATACATGTCGACCGGTAAAGACCAACGACAGGAAAATTCTCCAACGGCTACCTTCTTATGAGTCTTAACGGCTATCTCTATGTCGACAGCCCTCGAAGATATGTCGAGAGCTCCGAAGTCTGACAGACGGAAATCTATAAATTGGAGATGAGAAGCCAAAAGAAACAGCCGATTTTCGTGAGAGAAAAGCACGTCCAAACTCTGCCAAAATTTCTAGTTAGCTTTTCTCTTACTCTCTCCTCATTCTAAATTGTATAAGATCATTCTCTTACTCTCTCCTCATTGTAAATTGTATTAGATCTTCAAGGAGCAACCTTGAAGCGNAACAAAACATTTCCATTTACATGGGTTGCCCACCGGTCAAAATTGCACTAACAGCCGCAAACTTCCGCAATGGACGTACTTCACCACCTCAAGCATTTATCCCTACATTACAAAGCTTATTTAATGAACCTAACGCCCAGTAAGTTAATCCATGATAATAAAACATTTATGAGGCCTTTATGCATATGGTGCTTATAAAAACAATGCAGTTTCAGTATTTTTCATTTCATTTCTTTTCTTTCACTTAAAAGTCCAGCTAATGTGGGTAATACCGTCTAGGGGAGAGTAGGCACCATTTGGTCCAACCTCTTGGGACAGCCAAACTCAAACCCTGCCCAACATATAGCTATTTATGTACATTTTGTTCATTTCATTTCTTTCATTATTTGCAGTTTCAGTATCTTTCATTTCTTTTCTTTTCTTTCACTTAACAGTCCAACTAATGTTGGTAATACCGTCTAGGGGAGAGTAGGCACCATTTTGTCCAACCTCTTGGGACAGCCAAACTCAAACCCCGCCCAACATATAGCAATTTACGTACATTTCGTTCGTTTCATTTCTTTCATTATTTGATCGTTGAAGGTACCACGGGAGAGAGTAGACACCATTTAGCCTCCCTCAAGGCAGTCTAACTCGAGCTCCTTCCTCAACGACCCGTTGCATATTATCTTGAAAATCATGCATGCAAATCATTTTCGTATTTTTCTTAAAACCATGATGCATGAACAATTAAAATGCATGAACATGTTAACATGCAATAAATATACAATTCAAACATTGCAAGCATTCTAAACATGTATCTTTATTCTAATACAAAAAATCAATCAATCATCAAACATGGCACACAAACATATCCTCAAATAAATTGAGGTCGGTGTATTGTGCACTACACCCCAAACAATCCAATATATTCCAAAATCATAAAATCCTAATCTTTGTAATGTAGTCCCCTTAGGGCCAATCACATGCAACATCAACTTACCTTAGCTGTTTTCTTGAATCAATCCACTTGAGGCCCTTTTTAATCCAATAAATGACCTAAACATATAAATCATATAAGAATCAGAAATTGCATAAAGTCTTAACTTTCTATTCCAACTTCAAATGACTATAACTTCCTCAATAGTGATCAATTTTTAATGATTAAGGTGTCAAATTGTTCCTTAAGTAGTCTACAATAACTCTTTAGAAAACACTAAATTCACAAAACTAACGCATGTTGACTTATGCAGACAAAACAGAGGGAATTCACTGTTTGAACCCCGAATCAGTCGACCCAACCTATAAGGGGTCGACCAATGTCGAGAAAACAGAGACCGTGTGTTTTTAATTTGAGAATCGGTCGACCCAACCTATAAAGGGTCGACCGCAGCTCTCTCAAGTTTTTGTACGCTGATTATGGAGGGGTTGACACAATTGTGTCGACCCCTCCTCAATCCTGGGGTCCACCCAAAGTATTCATTGTGTCGACCCCTCCTCGATCATGGGGTCGACCAAAAGTTCCAATT
Source organism: Begonia fuchsioides (assembly GCA_003255005.1). Taxonomy (NCBI): domain Eukaryota; kingdom Viridiplantae; phylum Streptophyta; class Magnoliopsida; order Cucurbitales; family Begoniaceae; genus Begonia; species Begonia fuchsioides. Next base: position 12,003 of record QAOC01036840.1, on the reverse strand, counting down.
GTGTCAAACCCTCCTAAATCCTGGGTCGATCGGTATACAAAAGGCCGACCACTAATCCATAGCGGTCGACTAGAAATCACTTATTTCCTTCATCACCTTCGACCTACTAATTTACTAATATCCAAAATACCTTAACACTTTCATATTCAAGCAACATTCATAAAAATAATCTTAAACGTTTCCATCTTAAAATCACAAATTTTTAAAATAAAATGAGGGTTATTACATTCTACCTTCCTTAACAAAAATTTTGTATTCAAAATTTTTACCTCAAACATCTCTGGATACTTTTCCTTCATTTCTTCTTCTCTTTCCCAATTTAACCTTTGTTCAGCCTCAAACGTTCAGCTTATACATTCAAACCTGAATTCCCAATACCATTTTCATTTCCTTCACTTAATTGGGATTCATATGAACTTTTTTGACATCGATGTGAGACCTACCTTCTAAAATCCTTGCATAGTTGATGAAAATTCCCAATTTGTACGCTGCTTTTTTCAATCTCAGTTATAATCGAGAAATTTCCAATAGCTTTCGGGATGAGCTTCCTCCTTAGTACCAAAACACTCACTCTTTTAAATGATGAAATTTTTAAAGAATATAATGTTTCCTCAACAAAACTTGAGTCCTGTCTAAGCTAGCATAGCCCTCATCTTGGTCTCGTGACACTCAAATCCTTTTCCTAATCATGCATATTGATCCCTAAGTTGTTGTAACATATTTGGATCATATAATTCGCTTCTCTAGTGTTATCTAATTTGGGGTAATTTACAGTTCCCATCATACTTCACCTCACAAAGGTTGTACTAATTATAGCTTAGTAGTAATTAGTGTAAGTAAACTTTGCTAAGGGCAACAACTTGCTCTATGACACTTTGAAACTTTAACACTCATGCTTTCACCGTGTCTTCTAAATTTGGGTTGCCCTTTTGATTCATCTACCGGTTTAGGGATGAATCGCCGTTCATATTTCTAAACTTTTCTCATGGTCTTTCTAAAACAATGGAGACTGATATTTCAACTAATCTTACTATCTTTTAGATGTGCATCTCTACATACTCGTCCAAAATGTTTGAAACATTCAACTTGTTACGTCCATAAAATTACTGGTGCATTTGTTACTCTAACAGATATCTTCCAAAAACTCATAATGTTTATATTCTTTAGGAATGTGATCTTGAAATATCGTCCATTTTCATCGAACAAGTTATCAATCTCTGATGACATACACTTATGCCTTATCTTTAGCTTACTTAATTTCCCCGTCATTGAATTTGTTCTTGGTTGTTACTTTTTCATTTAGGGATAGTTTCTCACTAGACGTCCTATTCTCTTTGCATTTTAATAAATCATCATGTGCCGATAGCACATTTTCCAAATTGCCTCCTTTAAGTCTATGGCATAACTTGGCTTGAGAAGAATCTTAAACTTACTTTTTGCTTTACCTCCTGCAAGCTTATTCTCACTTGATCCTTTTTGTTCTTCTGTGTGGTTGTCATTCTTTACTTGATTGAGGTATTATCGGTTCAAAGAATTTCTCATCAAAGATTTCTTATACCTTATAAACCACATCTAAATTTCCAAGATTCTCGGCCACCACATTAGCATGATTTACGTTCTTGGTACTAGTTACTTCAACACGTCTATAAGTTTCCAACTTTAGACCTTGAATATACTAGTACACTTTAAGTTTTTCTTTGCTTACTAAGTGTGGGGCAAATTTTGGTAAACCTCAAAACGGCTTCTAGATATATTTGTCCCTTACCTCCTTAACTAGTTCTTCTCAAAACCCTTATATTCAATCTTCTAGATTTATGATACTCCCCCTACTTGATATTCTAGGCATATTTTAATTACTTTCTATCTTTTGCAAGAGATATCTTCTCATACCTAGAGATTGAGAATAGATTACTAACTAGTGGGTGACACTAGAGTCAAGTAATGTATAAGTATATACTTCATTATTAACTAGAAGCGTACCTGACATCACCAAAGGCTGTTCCATTTGAGTTTCTAATGTCTCTATTATAATTAGATCAAGTCACCCTATGATGTAACGCTTCACTTGAATCAAACACCAAGTGCTCCTTATCTACATGAGTTTTCTCAAAAGTTAGTCTTTCAGAAGGCTACTTGACCCGGAATACTCAATCCTTGTATACTCAGAAAGCTCCATATCCACATTTCAGTATGCAAGTGAGTCATTCCATTTAAGCTCCCTTGAGCATATTCATGAGCATGATTTTTTTTTGTTCTTCCTAGTCTAGAGTAAAGATAATCTTCATGCTCATTCCTAGGACTAAAAACACCTAGTTGATGATAATCAGCACTCCTATTTCTTTCATCAAAATCTACTGACCTTGGTTTATATTTGTCACTTCTCCTCAAAATTCATGGCAAGATGCAATCCTTTCTTTATGGATTTAAACTCCCCTCTCGGATGTGAAAACTATGAGAGTATCAGTTGGGAGCGTAATCCACTCTTCAGCTAACACATGATCTGTTGCCTGTCCATCAAAGTTAGGTGAATGAACTCGTCGAAATCTTTCACAACTTAACTCTCCAACAACATTCAAACAAAAACCTCCTTGTTCTTCCTTTGCCATGTATCGTTCTAATTGCTGAAACTGACGATCCACTATTTAGATAGCTTTTTAATTGCATTATCTCTGCCTTCCATTTCCCTTTTTTGTCCTCTCGGCATATTGAACTAAGCCCTAACAATTTAGCAACCCATAAATACAAACAATAATATAATCATTAATAAACTTACAGTGTATCAAGTATCAACATGTGAAGGTTTGTGCTGTTAGGCAGTCTGCAGAAACGATTCTAAAACCCGGTGCACTCTAATACCATATTGTAACGTCCCATTTTTCCCTTGCTTAAATTTTTTTCTTTTTGTAAACACACAATTTAAGGTAAAACTTATCAATTTGAAATCCTTGAAATAAAATACAGGGGAAGACTTTTATTTAACTTCGTCAAAATCGATTCTATTCATAATAAGTAATTAAAACATACTTGTACTTTAGCATTAGAACTAAGTTATTACAAAACAATTATAAACTAAATATAATATTATACATTAGTTTTCAAACAAAACATTTCCATTTACATGGGTCGCCAACCTGTCAAAATTGTAGTAACAGCCGCAAACTTCCGCAATGGACGTACTTCACCACCTCAAGCATTTATCCCTACATTACAAAGCTTATTTAATGAGCCTAACGCTCAATAAGTTAATCCATGATAATAAAACATTTATGAGGCCTTTATGCATATGCTGCTTTATAAAAACAATGCAGTTTCAGTATCTTTCATTTATTTTCTTTTCTTTCACTTAACAGTCCAGCTAATGTGGGTAATACTATCTAGGGGAGAATAGGCACACTTTGGTCCAACCTCTTGGGACAGCAAAACTCAAACCCCGCTCAACATATAGCTATTTACGTACATTTCGTTCATTTCATTTCTTTCATTATTTGCAGTTTCAGTATCTTTCATTTCATTTCTTTTCTTTCACTTAACAGTCCAGCTAATAAGGGTAATATCGTCTAGGGGAGAGTAGGCACCATTTGGTCTAACCTCTTGGGACAGCCAAACTCAAACCCCGCCCAACATATAGCTATTTACGTACATTTCATTCATTATTTAATCGTTGAAGGTACCACGGGAAATAGTAGACACCATTTGGCCTCCCTTGATGCAGTCTAACTTGAGCTCCTCCCTCAACGACCCGTTGCATATTATCATGAAAATCATGCATGGAAATGTTTTGTTTTGTATTTTTCTTAAAACTATGATGCATGAACAATTAAAATGCATGAACATGTTAACATGCAATAAATATATAATTCAAACATTGCAAGCATTCTAAACATGTATCTTTATTCCAATACAAAAAAAACAATCAATCATCAAACATGGCACACAAACATATCCTCAAATAAATTGAGGTCGGTGTATTGTGCACTACACCCCAAACAATCCAGCATATTCCTAAATCATAAAATCCTAATTTTTGTAATGTAGTCCCCTTAGGGCCAATCACATGCACATTAACTTACCTTAGCTGTTTTCTTAAATCAATCCACTTGAGTCCCTTTTTCATCCAATAAATGACTTAAACATGTAAATCATATAAGAATCGGAAATTGCATAAAGTCTTAACTTTCTATTCTAACTTTAAATGACTATAACTTCTTTGATAATGATCCATTTTTTATGATTAAGGTGTCAAATGTTTCCTTAAGGAGTCTACAATAACTTCTTAGCAGACACCGAATTCACAAAGTTAATGCATGTTGACTTATGTAGACAAAACAGAGGGAATTCACTGTTTGAACCCCAAATCGGTCGACCAAACCTATAAGGGGTCGACCCATGTCTACAAAACAGAGACCGTGTGTTTTTAATTTGAGAATCGGTCAACCCAACCTTTAGCGACGTCCATAACTTTCTCTACAAAGCTTCAAATTGAGTGATTCAAATGGCTATAGACCACTGTAAGAATCTACTTTAACTCTTATGAAGGAAAAAAACTTTAATTCGTATTACATATTGACCGAATCACAAAAACCATAACTTTGCACACAATCAACTGATTTCCTAACAATCTACATGAAATCCTTCATTTTTATCCATCAATTGAACCAATACCATCACATTATCCTTACTGAACTTAAAAGAAACTCAGAAGTTAGAATAATACCTTGAACTTCAGTCTCCACGAAAGCTTTAGAGTTTCCTACCTCATCTCTCTTGAGATATCCCACTTTCTCACTATTTTCTCTCACAGAACTTCTTTTCTTTCTCAATCTCACTCTCCCTTTGATCAAGACGTGAGAGCTCAGAGGAAAATAGGGAGAAGAAATCATGCTGGAAGGAAAATGGCAGACCATGCCTTCTTATCTCCTTAATTAAACAAAATCAACCTTTCCTTTAAGTCCACCAATGAAAAATCTACATGTTTTGGTTGACTTTTCAACTCAAATTGGGGAAGGAGTTGTTTGTGTCGACCGCTCGATCTTTGTGTCGACCGAAGGAAGTTCCCGAGAGTCATTTGTGTCGACCGCTCGTCCGTTGTGTCGACCGAATGTGTTCCCGAGAGTTACTTGTGTCGACCCCTCTTAAATCCTGGGGTCGACCTAAAGTATTCAATAGTGTCGACCCCTCCTAAATTCTGGGGTCGACCTAAAGTACACAATTGTCTCGACCTCTCCTCAATCCTGGGGTCGACCGAATGTATTCATTTTGTCGACCACTCCTCGATCCTGGGGTCGACCGAAAGTTCCAATCGACCCTCCTAAATCCTAGAGTGGACCGATAAACAAAGTGTCAACCGCTAATCCATAGCGGTCGACCAGAAATCACTTATTTCCTTCATCACCTTCGACCTACTAATTTACTAATATCCAAAATACCTTAACACTCTAATATTCAAGCAACATTCATAAAAATAACGTTTTCATCTTAAAATCACAAATTTTTAAAATAAAATGAGGGTTGTTACAATAACTATGTCAGATAAGCATGAAAGATAAAATAAACTACTTTACAATGTTTAAATCAGACTTAATCATTTATGAGAAATACCCTCTTTGAAGGTTACAATTAAAGTCTAACAATTTGTTTAAGTGCTGCAGAAATGTCAAGTATATGCAGTGTTTTTGTGTCGACCCATAATTCCTTGTGTCGACCCTTGTAAAATCCAGAAGCTTAACCATTAACACTTTGTGTCGACCCACAACGTATTGTGTCGACCCCTGTTCAAAACAGAGGCCAAGTCTTCCAAATTGTGTCGACCCACCTATAAAACTTGTGTCGACTCAAAATGTAGTGCAGCGTGAAAATGTATTGACCCATCCAAACTATCTGCGTCGACCCTAGAAAAGACATTGTGTCGACCTTATCATAATCTATGTGTCGACCCCTCAAAGCTAAGCTTGCACTTTACATGTCGACTCCAGCGTTCAAAATATGTCGACCAAACCTACATGTGTCAACCCCAGATTTTCCACAGACGGATTCTTTAGATTTGTGTCGTCCCAACCTACATGTGTCGACCCCAGATTTTCTAGAGACGGATCCTTCAGGGTTATGTCGACCACACAAAAGGTTGTGTCCTCCCCAAAGATTCCAGAGAAGAATTTATGTCGACCGCAACAAAAAGTTATGTCGACCTATCAGCACAAACAAACAAAAAATATTCAACGGCTATATCTTCGCTGTGTCTAACGGATAGTGCATGTGTCGACCCAATCAGCAATGTGTCAACCAATTCGGCAGCTCAGCAGCAACCTATAAGTAGATTAAGCAAGTTCATTTTAACAAGAAGATTTCGAACAAGAGAAAACTACGTCGAAGTGCTGCCAAATTCTTCTCAGACTTTTTACTCTCTCAAATCCTACTACTAAACTTGTATATCATTCTTGAGATTGAGTGAGTCGGTTTTTTTTTTACAACCGTACAAATTGTATTTGTTTCTTTGTGAACGATCATTGTAAAAGGGGTGACGCTCCTTCAAGAAAAGAATCAAAAGGTTTGATTGACACCCGTAAGTCAATCGTAGTGAAGCTCAAGGTTTGAGCGGGAAAGATCTTCAAGAAGGTACCTTGAAGTGCAGGCGTAGGCAAGGTTGGCCGAACCGCGTTACCAAACATGTGTGATTCTCTTTACTCTAAACTTTTAGTTATTTGCTTAAAAATTCCGCACAAGAGTTTGGAAATAACTAACAATTCGCACGAATTTGACTTAGTCTTTAGAAAAATTTTAGTTAACCTAATTCACCCCCCAACTTAGGTTAATCTCGATCCTACAATTGGTAGCAGAGCAAGTATTTAAATTGATTAACCTATATTTGCTGTTGTTTTTGGTTAAATTGAATTATGGCTTTTAATATGAATAACTCACACAAAGAGGGTCAATCCATTACTAGACCTCCACTATTTGCTGGAAAAAACTATGTGTATTGGAAAACTAGGATGAGAACCTTTGTCCAAGCTATGGACTATAGCATCTGGAATATAATTGAAAATGGTAAATACATGCCAATCAAAACTGAGATTGACATTAATATACCCAAACCGAGTAATGAATATGATGAGAATGACTTAAGGAAATTAAGTCTAAATGCCAAAGCAATGAACACCTTGTACTGTGCCTTAAATGGTGATGAATTCAATAGAGTACAAGGTTGTGATAATGAACACCTTGTAACCCATGAAGAGACTAACCAAGTAAAAGAAAACAAATTAAGTATGCTTGTGCATGAATATTAATTGTTTTCTATGCAAAGTGATGAATTGGTTAGTTCCATGTTTACAAGGTTTACTAACATTACTAATGGGTTAAAAGTACTTGGTAAAGTTTATACAGACGAAGAATTTGTTAGGAAAATTCTTCGAGTTCTTCCAAGAGCCTGGCAACCAAAAGTAACCACCATCCAAGAGGCTAAAGACCTCAAGACGTTAAAAGTTGAGGAACTCATCGGATCTCTAATGACTCATGAGATCACGATGAAAGTCAATGAGAAGGAGGCAATTAAGGAGAAGGAACAAACTAAGAGAAAAGACATCGCTTTTAAGGCATCATCTAGTAATCAAGACAAGTCCAAGAGCGATCAAGAGGATGATGAAGATGTCGCCCTCATTACAAGGAAATTCAAGAGGTTCCTTCAAAGAAAAAGGATGAAAGGAAAGGATTTCCCAAGAAAAGAAAAGCATCCTAAGGAAGAGGAGAAAGAGCTTAAATGCTATGAGTGTGGAAAACCAGGTCACTTCAAATTCGACTGTCCACAAGCAAAGAGACATCACAAGGCTTACAAGAAGAAAGCCATGAAAGCAAGTTGGGATGACAGTGATTCGTCAAGCTCCTCATCCGAAGACGAGGAGATAGCTAACATGTGCTTGATGGCCAAGTAGGACAAGGTACTTGACTCCTTTAGTGATTTAGAAAATTTTGATGAGGATAATGAATTTTTTTATGCTTTCAATGACTTACTTAACGATTTCAATATCTTGAAATCTAAGTATAAGCAATTGAAAAAGGAACATGCCATGTTAACAAAAGAGCATGAAAGTAAATTTAATCCCTTGGAAAGTGAAATAAGTAGATTAAAGAGGGAAAATAATGATTTAAATGGCATAGTTCTGAAGTTTACTATTGGAAGCAAAAATTTAAACATGCTTCTTGGTAAACAAAGAATAACCTTTGATAAAGCAGGCATAGGTTATGAATCTTTCAAGAAGAAAAAGAAGTATGAAAACTTCTTTGAAAAACCAAAACCTTGCCATGCATGTAATAAATTAGGCCATACCTCCTTTGTTTGTCCTTTGAAATTAAGAGACAAAAATCAAAGGTTTGTTCAAAAGTGGGTTCCCAAAGGAACCAATGCTAACCCTCAAGGACCCAAAATGGTTTGGCTACCTAAAAAGAACACCTAATTCTTCTTGTGTAGGTGGAAGTCTCCCTTGCAAAGAATCTTTGGTACCTCGATAGTGGTTGGTCGAGGCATATGACGGGAGATCCTTCAAAGTTTTCTTCCATCAAGCAAAAGAAGGGGAATGTAACTTTTGGAGTAAATCAAAAGGGGAAGATAATTGGTATTGGCAATATCGGTAATCCCTCTTCCCCTATTATTGAAAATTCCCTTTTAGTTGATGGTTTAAAGCATAATTTATTAAGCATTAGTCAACTTTGTGATAAAGGATATAGGGTAATCTTTGAATCTAAATCTTTCCTAGTAAAAGATAGCTCAAGTGGTAAAATCTTATTTATTCACTATCGATCCGATAATGTTTATACAATTGATTTAGATAATGTTGCATGCCTTGATGAAAAATGTTTTAGTGCAACATCCTCTCTACATAGTTGGGCATGGCATAGGAGATTAGGCCTTGTTAGCATGGAAACCTTAGCTAGGATCTCAAAGAAAAATCTAGTTAGAGGTCTTCCAAAATTATCCTTTGAGAAGAACAAATCGTGTGATGCATGTCAAATGGGGAAGCAAACAAAGAGTTCTTTTTCCCCAAAACATGTTGTGTCTTCCTCTAAACCTCTCCAGCTTGTCCACTTTGATCTATTCGGCCCTTCTAAAGTAGCTAGTCTAGGTGGCAAGCAATATGCCCTTGTAATTGTTCATGATTTATCAAGATTTACTTGAGTATACTTTCTTAGATCTAAGGATGAGACTTTTGAGACTTTCTCTTCCTTTAGGAAGAAAGTTCAAAATGAAAAAGGTCTCTCCATTGTAGCTATTTGTAGTGATCATGGAGGAGAATTTAAAATGAGAAATCAGAGTCCCTATGTCTTAATAATGGGATCAATCATAATTTCTCCTCTCCTAGGACTCCTCAACAAAATGGAGTTTTTGAGAGAAAGAATAGATCTCTTCAAGAGCTAGCTAGGACAATGCTCAATGAAATTTCTCTTCCCAAGTATTTTTGGGCGGAAGCCGTAGCTACAACATGCTACACGATAAATCGAGTATCAATTCGTCCAATATTAGAAAGGACCCCCTATGAACTATGGTCGGGTAAAACTCCTAGTGTTAAGTATTTTAGGCCCTTTGGATGCAAATGTTATATTTTAAACACCATGGACAACCTAGGAAAATTTGAATTAAAGATGGATTTTGGTATCTTCCTTGGATACTCTTTGACTAGCAAAGCATATAGAGTTTTCAACAAAAAGGACTCTAGTGGTTGAAGAATCTATGCATATCATTTTTGATGAATCACCTCTCTTGTTAGAAAATAGGAACAAAGTTGAGGAACTTATAACAGACATAGATTCTTTATCTCTAGAAGAAAATGGGAAAGATTCTCTTAGGGTTACCCCCTCTGAAACTCCTCTAAAAAACCTTGAAGAGGGTACAAATGGTGACCCTATTAGAGAACTTCCTAAGGAATGAAGATGCTCCAAAGACCATCCATTAGAAGATGTGGTTGGTGATCCCTCATTGGGCGTCAAAAATAGAGCCTCCCTAGGAACTTGTGTGCTAATGTAGCATTTATTTCTCAAGTGGAGCCTAAGAAATTTGATGAGGCCATATTGGATGAAAACTAGATAATGGTCATGCAAGAGGAACTAAATCAATTTGAGAGAAACCAAGTTTGGGAGTTAGTTCCTAGGCCTAATGATCGGTCCATCATTGGAACTAAATGGGTTTTCAAGAATAAACTAGATGAACATGGTGTTGTCATTAGAAACAAGGCAAGACTTGTTGCAAAAGGATACAATCAAGAAGAGGTGATAGATTTCGAAGAAACCTTTGCAACAGTAGCTCGAATGGAGTCAATTCGCATGGTACTTGCCTATGGGTGCCAGCAAAATTTCACTCTATTTCAAATGGACGTTAAGAGTGCCTTCCTTGTCTAGATTTATGTGGATGATATCATCTTTGGAGCCTCAAACAAAAAGCTTTGTGATAGCTTTGCCTCTCTCATGCAAGATGAATTTGAGATGAGCATGATGGGAGAGCTTAAATTGACACGCTCCAAGATGTGGAAGTGTCGGACACAAGAGAAGGTTTAAAAGAGAAGAGCTGAAAACTGCCAAGAAACTGGATTGTTTGAAATCAACAGTGCCTTGTGTCAACGATGTCTCCAAATGCCTTCGTGAGTTTGAACTATAACTTGGTAGAATTAAACTTCCTCAAAGAACGGGGAAGAAAATGGCTGGGGTTAAAGATGGATTGCACGAATAATTTGCCATTTGACACAGAAGAGAAATTCGGGGTATGAAGAGCACTCGGGTGGAACTAGGAATGTGCAGCAACTACAAGTAACAACAAACCAACCAAGCAAACACAATGGAAGGAGGGCTATGGGAATTTCCAGGCTTAACTTAGTCCAGCAAGGGTGGAGGAAGACTAGAACAAGGTTTAGTGGCTCTAGCAAGTCACCAACACCAACAGCAAAGAAGAGCTAAGGATATTACTCACCAAAACTCTAAAATGCCAAGAGAGAAAAAGGGAGTTTCTTGAGAGCTTCAAGCTTCAATAAGATTCATCCAAAATTTTCTGCCATTCCAAAACGTGAGAGAGGAGTTTCATACTCCCTCAAAATTACAACAAAAGACAAAAATAATAAATGCCCTATTTTAGGACTAATGATGGACTAAAATAGGAGTTTGGTGGGAAGAGGGGCCCACCTTCAACTTGCCTCCTAGCACAGCCACCATTTAGTCCTATCCCACGTACAAAACATTACATGACCAACAAAACCTTCAATCCTAACAATAAGGAACTAATATTGGTTAAAACCAAACCAATATTTAAATGAAAAGGAAGACTCCTAAAGTTTGGTTTTCACTTGACAAATAAAAGCAATAATATATATATCTATATACAAGTTGAGACCACGTGATGACCCAGCAACCCTCCATTCTCCTAGATATGCTCAATGCTATAAAGAAGATTACCAAGGAAAGGCAAACCACTAGGTTATGGCTTAGTCACTCTCGGCTCAGTTTCTTCGGGAGAATGCGGTTTCATTGCTTCATCGGGGTTAACTCCATCTTATGTTCCCACCATAGGCAATGCTTGGGACACTCTTTGTCATTGGAAGTGGGCTCATCTAAGTGTTCAATTGAAGTTCGTAATGCCCCTGCAAAATCAACAAACAAGTTAGAAAACTGCCTTGCACGGCTTCGGGTCACCATGCCTTCCGGTGAATGGAGGACCTCGGGCACATCATTCCCTCCTGGTGATTGAGGATTTGTCCTCAAATCCAAGGGCTGCTCCTCCTCATCTTCTTCAAATTCTCCCAAGTAGGGGGAAAGATCTTGGACATTAAAAGAGGCAGAAACTCCATAGTCTCCCGGGAGCTTTAACTTGTATGCATTCATGTTGATTTTCTCGACGACCTCGAATGGACCATCGGCTCTAGGGAGAAGCTTAGATTTTCTTTGGCTCAGGAACCTCTCTTTCCTTAGATGAAACCAAACAAAGTCTCCAAATTTGAACTCTACATCCTTGCGGCCACGGTTAGCAAATTT
>QAOC01036832.1:12640-50426 GCA_003255005.1 Begonia fuchsioides | reverse complement strand
TGTACTCGTTTTAACACCAGATACGTGCGTAAAAGAACCCACCACTCTTGTTAGATATTTGTTTTGTTGCAATTAAACTTTTGGGATGATTTGGAGAATGAACCCGACGTTGAAAAAAGTTTTCTTGGTGACCAAGTAATCAAAATGCATTTCTATGACCTTGTCATTCCCACGTCTTCACATAACGACTGAATTTTCCGATGTTATTCATTCTTAGTTATTTCTTTTCATACATACACTTGACATCATACGAAGATTGGCTCCCCTCGAAACCCGGAACAGGTCCATTCAGACAAGTAACTAGCCCCTAAAGATAGAGCAAAAAAGTGCATTTTTCCCTCTTTCTCTTATCTATACTCATTTTAACACCATATACGTTTTTAAAAGCAGCAACCACTCTTGTTATAACTTTTTTATGTTGGTATTAAACATTTAGTATGATTTGGAGCCCGAACCTGACGTTGAAAATAGTTTACTTGTTGACTAAGTAATCAAAATGCCTTCTTATTTCCTTTTCATTCTCACGTCTTCACATAGCGACCGAAGTTTCTGATGGTTATTTTTTCTTACTTGTTTCCCCTCATACATACACTTGACTCGGAGGAGGAAGATTGGCTCCTCTAGGAACCCGGAACGGGTCCATTTAGACAAGTAACTAGCCCCTAAAATTAGTGCAAAAAAAATCTTTTTTTTCCTCTTTCTTTTATCTGTACTCGTTTTAACACCAGATACGTGCGTAAAAGAACAAACCTCTCTTGTTATAAATTTTTTATGTTGCACTAATTATAGGGGCTAGTTAGACATGTAACTAGCCCCTATAATTAGTGCAAAAAATGCATTTTTCTTCCTCTTTATCTTATTTGTACTCGTTTTCACACTAGATGCGTGCGTAAAAGCACCAACCACTCTCGTTGTAACTTTTTTTACATTGTAATTAAACTTTTGGGACGATTCGGAACCCGAACCCGACGTTGAAAAAAGTTTACTTGGTGACCAAGTAATCAAAATGCCTTGCCAATACCTTGTCATTTCCACGTCTTCACATAGCGACTGAAGTTTCCGATGGTTATTTTTTGTTTCTTGTTTCCCCTCATACATACACTTGACATCGGAGGACGAAGATTATCTCCTCTCGAAACCTGGAATGGGTGCATTCAGATAAGTAACAAGTCTCTAAAATTTGTGCAAAAAAAGTTTTTTTTCCCTCTTTCTCTTATTTGTACTCTTTTTACACCAGACACGTGCGTAAAAGCACCAACCACTCTTGTTATAACTTTTTTATGTTGCAATTAAACTTTTGGGTTGATTTGGAGCTCAAACTCGACGTTGAAAAAAGTTTACTTGGTAAACAAGTAATCAAAATGTCTTGCCAATACCTTGTCATTTCCACGTTTTCACATAGCGACTAAAGTTTCCGATGGTTATTTTTTCTTTCTTGTTTCCCAACATACATACACTTGACATCGGAGGAAGAAGATTGGCTCCTCTAGGAACTCAGAACGGGTCCATTCAGGCAAGTAACTAGCCCCTAAAACTAGTGCAAAAAAATGTTTTTTTCTCACTCTTAGTCCTATTTGTACTCGTTTTAACACCATCAGCGTGCGTAAAAGCACCAACCACTCTTGTTATAACTTTTTTATGTTGCAATTAAACTTTTGGGATGATTTGGAGCTCAAACTCGACATTGAAAAAAGTTTACTTGGTCACCAAGTAATCAAAATGTCTTGTCATTACCTTGTCATTTCCACGTGTTCACATAGCAAATGAAGTTTCCAATGGTTATTTTTTCTTTCTTGTTTCCCCTTATACATACACTTGACATCGGAGGACAAAGATTGTCTTCTCTTGGAACCCGGAATGGGTCCATTCAGACAAGTAACTAGCCCATAAAATTAGTTAAAAAAATGTTTTTTTTTTCCTTTTTCTTTTATCTGTAGTCGTTTTAACACCAGATACGTGCGTAAAAGAAACAACCACTCTTGTTATAAATTTTCAATGTTGCAATTAAACTTTTGGGTTGATTTGAAGCCCGAACCCGACGTTGAAAAAAGTTTACTTGCTGACCAAGTAATCAAAAATGCCTTGCTATTACGTTTTCATTCCCACGTCTTCACCTATCGACCGAAGTTCTCGATAGTTATTTTTTCTTACTTGTTTCCCCACATACATAAGCTTGACATCAGAGGACGAATATTGGCTCCTCTCGGAACCCAGAACGCGTCCATTCGGACAAGCAACTAGCTGCTAAAACTAGTGAAAAAAAATGTTTTTTTCTCCCTCTTAGTCTTATTTGTACTCGTTTTAACACCAGATGCGTGCGTAAAAGCACCATCCACTCTTGTTATAACTTTTTTATGTTGCAATTAAACTTTTGGGATGATTTGGAGCTCGAACTCGACATTGAAAAAAGTTTACTTGGTGGCCAAGTAATCAAAATGCCTTGTCATTGCCTTGTCATTTTCACGTCTTCACATAGCGACCGAAGTTCCCGATGGTTTTTTTTCTTACTTGTTTCCCCTCATACATACACTTGACATCGGAGGACGTAGATTGGCTCCTCTCGGAACCCGTAACGAATCCATTCAGACAAGTAACTAGCCTCTAAAATTAGTCCAAAAAAATGCTTTTTTCCCTTTTTCTCTTTTTTGTACTCGTTTTAACACAAGATGCGTGCGTAAAAGCGCAACCACTTTTGTTATAACTTTTTTATGTTGCAATTAAACTTTTAAGATTATTTTTAGCATGAACCCGACGTTGAAAAAAGTTTACTTGTTGACCAAGTAATCAAAATTCCTTGCTATTACCTTGTCATTCCCACGTCTTCACTTAGCGACCGAAGTTCTCGATAGTTATTTTTTCTTACTTGTTTCCGCTCAGACATACACTTGACATCAGAGGACGAATATTGGATCCTCTCGGAACTTGGATTAGGTCTATTTAGACAAGTAACCAGCCGCTGAAATTTGTTAGAAAAAATGCCTTTTTTTCCCTCGTTCTCTTATATGTACTATTTTTAACACCAGATACGTGCGTAAAAGCACTAACTACTTTTGTTATAACTTTTTTATGTTGCAATTAAACTTTTGGGATGATTTGGAGCTCGAAAGAGATGTTGAAAAAAGTTTACTTGGTGACCAAGTAATCAAAATGCCTTGCTATTAGATTGTCATTCTAACGTCTTCACATAGCGATCGAAGTTTCCGATTGTTATTTTTTCTTACTCGTTTCCCCTCATACATACATTTGACATCGGAGGACAAAGATTGGCTCCTCTTGAAATCTAGAATGTTTCCATTCAAACAAGTAACCAGCCACTAAAATTAGTGCGAACAAATGTTTTAACACCAGATACGTGCGTGAAAGCACCAAAAACTCTTGTTATAACATTTTTATGTTGCAATTAAAATTTTGGGACGATTTGGAGCACAAACCTGAAGTTGAATAAAGTTTACTTGGTGACCAAGTAATCAAAATGCCTTGCTATTACCTTGTCATTCTCACGTCTTCACATAGCGACCGAAGTTTCCGATGGTTATTTTTTCTTACTTGCTTCCCTTCATACATACACTTGACTTCGGAGGACGAAGATTGGCTCCTCTTCGAACCCGGAACGGGTCCATTCAGACTAGTAACAAGCCCCTACAATTAGTGCAAAAAATGCCTTTTTTCCCACTTTCTCTTATCAGTACTCGTATTAAAACCAGATGCGTGCGTAAAAGCACTAACCATTGTTGTTATAACTTTTTTATGTTGCAATTAAACTTTTGGGATGATTTGAAGCCCTAACCTGACGTTGAAAAAAGTTTACTTGGTGACCAAGTAATCAAAATGCCTTGCCATTACCAGGTCATTTCCACGTCTTCACATAGCGACTGAAGTTTCCGATGGTTATTTTTTCTTTCTTGTTTCCCCTCATACGTACACTTGACATCAGAGGACGAAGATTGGCTCCTCTTGGAACCCGGAACGGGTCCATTCAGAAAAGTAACCAGCCCCTAAAATTAGTGTGAAATATAGCTTTTTTGCCTGTTTCTCATATTTGTACTCGTTTTAACAAAAGATACGTGCGTAAAAGCACCAACTACTCTTGTGTATATTTTTTTATATTGCAATTAGAATGAATTGTTATTACCTTGTCGTTCCCACATCTTCACATAACGACTGTAGTTCTGATGCTTGTTTTTTAGTACTTGTTTCCCCTCATACAAACACTTGACATCGAATGACGAAGATTGGATCATATCGGAACTCGGAACGAGTTCATTCAAAACAAGTAACTAGCCCTTAAATTATTGCAAAAAATGCTTTTTTGTCCCTCTTTCTCTTATCTGTACTTATTTTAACAATAGATACATGCTAAAAAGAACCAACCAATCTTGTTATAACTTTTTTATGTTGCAATTAGACTTTTGGGACGATTTGGAGCACAAACCCGATGTTGAAAAAAGATTAATTGGCGACCAAGTAGTAAAAACTCCTTGCTATTACCTTGTCATTCTCACGTCTTTACTTGTTGACCAAGTAATCAAAAAGCCTTCCTATTAACTTGTCATTTCCATGTCTTCACATAGCGACTGAAGTTTCCGATAGTTATTTTTTCTTACTTGTTTCCCCTCATACATACACTTGACATCGGAGGACAAAGATTAGATCCCCTCAAAAATCGGAACGGGTCCATTTAGACAATTAACCAGCCTCTAAAATTGGTGCAAAAAATGCCTTTTTTCCCTTTTTCTCTTATTATGTAGTCATTTTAACACAAGATACGTGCGTAAAAGAACTAATCACTCCGACTTGTAGTGTCCCACCTTTCCACATTCAAAACAAGTGACTTCTATTTTTTTGTCACCGGTTGCTTTGTCGCCTCTTGTTGCTCAAATTCTTTTCATTTTTCTTTTCTGAAGGAATTTGTTGAAGCACTTTGTTATGAAGGCGATTTCTTCCTCTTCTTCCTCACTTTCGGTTTCTTCTTGCTTGCTTGAGGAAGCTTTAAGAGCTATGTCCTTCTTCTTGTATATCTCTTTCTCTTTTAGTTCCTTCTTCTCATTGGCTTGCATGGTCAACTCATGGGTCATCATAGATCCAATGAGTTCTTCAAGTTTCAGCCATTTGAGGTCCTTGGCTTCCTGAATTGCCGTCATCTTTGGTTGCCAAGCTGGAGGCAGAACACAAAGAACTTTTCGCACGCATTCCTCCTCTATATATACCTTGCCAAGAACCTTTAGGCCATTGATCAAGTTAGTAAAACGAGTGTACATACAACCCATAGACTCACCCCTATCCATGGTGAATAGTTCATACTCATGAACTAGTAAATTGACTTTACTTTCTTTTACTTGATTGGTACCCTCGTGAGTAACTTCAAGTAATCGCCATATTTGTCTAGCATTTTCACAACCTTGAATTCTATTAAATTCATTACTAGAGAGAGCACAATACAGCATGTTCATGGCTTTAGCGTTTAGACTAAAATTTCTCAAATCTTGATCATTGTATTCAATTCTTGTCTTAGGCACCCTAACATCATTTTCTAATTTTCTAGGAATAAAGAGGCCATCTTCTATAATGTTCCAAATGCCAAAGTCCATTGCTTGAATAAATATTCTCATTCTAGTTTTCCAATAGACATAATTATTTCATCAAATAGGGGCGGCCTAGTTGTGGATTGACCTTCGATGTTAGTGTTATTCATGTTAAAGGCCATTATGATTATCATAGTGATTATAGGTTAATCAATTCAATATTCCTGCTCTGATACCAATTGTAGGATCAAGATTAACCTACGAAGGGTGGTAAATTAGATTAATAAAATTTACTCCGATGATTAAACTTTAATCAAATTCGTGCGTACAGTTTACTCAATCTTAAACTCTAATGCATAAAAGATAAATAATTTAATAGAGTTTGAGAGAGAGAGAATGACACCAGATTGTTAACGCGGTTCGGCCAACCTTGCCTACGTCCACGCTCCAAGGTACCTCCTTGAAGATTCTTCCTGCTCAATTCTTTGAGCTCACTCCGATTGACTTACGGGTGTCAATCAAACCTTTACAGTGACTCTTCTTTTGGAGAGGAGTCACCCCTCTTACAAATTTTGCTCACTAAGTATGATATTCGAATTAACGGTTACGAACCGACTCTCTCAATCACCAAGTGAATATTCAAGACAGAAATAAAAAGATTAAGAGAATGAAATGATTCTCTAAAAATTGGCAGCAATTCGGCTTTCTTTTTGCTCTCTCGAGAATTCTTGTTTCAATCCCCAGCTCAGCAGCTATTTATAGATTTCGTTCTGCGCAGGCTGGATCGGTCGACATAAGTATGGGATAGGTCGACAAATATATAGCCGTTTAGACACATTCAGAAATAGCCGTTCAAGGTTATCTCTTCTTGCTGCTCTAGATAGGTCGACATAACTTTTGTTCGGTTGACATAAGATTTAGTGAGTTGTCGTTGAGATGAACTTCAATCGACATAGATATGGCCTCTGGACATGTATTCGGTCGACACAATAGTTTTTCAGTTGACATAAAGATGACCTCTGCATATGTATGCAGTCGACACAATAGTTTTGCGGTCGACATAAAGATGGCCTCTGGAAATGTATGCGGTCGAAACAATAGTTTTGCGGTCGACATAAAGACGAATCGGTCGACATAACCTGTAATAGACTTAACAATTTCTGCAAAAACTCAACCGATTTGTTAGACACAAGGGTAACCTTCGATGAGGGTATTTCATATACATTATTAATGTTCATCAATCAAAAACAAAGGTTACTTTAATTGCAGATAAAGCTAACAATACATACACTTGACATCAGAGGACAAAGATTGGCTCCTCTCAGAACCCGGAACGGGTTCATTCAGACAAGTAACTACCCTTAACTTCTCTTATTTGTACTCGTTTTAACAACAAATACGTGCGTAAAAGCCTCAAACACTCTAGTTATAACTTTTTATGTTGCAAATAAACTTTTGGAATGATTTGGAGCACGAACTCGACGTTAAAAAATGTTTACTTGGTAACCAATTAATCAAAATGTCTTGCTATTACCTTGTCATTCCTATGTATTGACATAGCGACCGAAGTTTCTGATGGTTTTTTTTTCTCACTTGTTTTCCTTTATAGATAAAATTGACATCGGAGGACGAAGATTGGCTCCTCTCAGAATCTGGAACGAGTCCATTCAGACAAAAAATTAGCCCTCAAAATTAGTGCAAAAAAATGCATTTTTTCCCTCTTTCTCTTTTTTATACTCATTTTAACACCATATGCGTGCGTAAAAGCAACAACCACTCTTGTTTTAACTTTTTTATGTTGCAATTAAATTTTGGGATGATTTGAAGCCCGAACCTGACGTTGAAAAAAGTTTACTTGGTGACCAAGTAATCAAAATGTCTTCCTATTACCTTGTCATTCCTATATATTGACTTAGCGACCAAAGTTTCTGATGGTTATTTTTTCTTGTTTCCCTTCATAGATACAATTGACATCGGAGGACGAAGATTGGCTCCTCTCAGAATCCAGAACGTGACCATTCCGACAAAAAACTAACCCCTAAAATTAGTGCAAAAAAATGCCTTTTTTCCCTCTTTCTCTTATCTGTACTCGTTTTAACACCAGATGCATGCGTAAAAGCAACAACTGTTGTTATAAATTTTTTATGTTGCAATTAAATTTTGGGATGTTTTGGAGCCCGAACCTGACGTTGAAAAAAATTTACTTGGTGACCAAGTAATCAAAATGCCTTCATTCTCACGTTTTTAGGTAGCGACCGAAGTTTCCGATGGTTATTTTTTCTTACTCGTTTCCCCTCATACATACACTTGACATCGGAGGATAAAGAATGGCCCCTCTCGGAACTCGGAACAGGTCCATTCAGACAAGTAACTAGCCCCAAAACTTAATGCAAAAAATGACTTTTTTCCTTCTTTCTCTTATATGTACTCGTTTTAACACCAGATGCATTCGTAAAAGTACCAACCATTCTTGTTATAACTTTTTTATGTTGCTATCAAATATTTAGGATGATTTGTAGCACGAACCCGACGTTGAAAAAAGTTTACTTGTTGACCAAGTAATCAAAATGCCTTGCTATTACCTTGTCATTCCTACGTGTTGACATAGCAATCAAAGTTTCCGATGGTTATTTTTTTTTACTTTTTTCCACTTATACATACACTTGACATCGAAGGACGAAGGTTGGCTCCTCTCGGAACCCTGAACGTTTCCATTCAGACAAGAAACTAGCCCCTAAAATTAGTGCAAAAAAATGCTTTTTTTTTCCTCTTTCTCTTATTTGTACTCGTTTTAACACAAGATGCGTGCGTAAAAGCACCAACCACTCTTGTTATAACTTTTTTATGTTGCTATTATAATTTTGGGATGATTTGGAGCCTGAACCAAGTGTTGAAAAAAGTTTACTTGGTGACCAAGTAATCAAAATACCTTGCTATTACCTTGTCATTCCACGTCTTCACATACCGACTGAAGTTTCCAATGGTTATTTTTAATTACTTGTTTTCCCTCATACATACACTTGACATCGGAGGACGAAGATTGTATCCTCTCAAAACTCGGAAAGGGTCCTTTCTGACAAGTAACCAGGCCCTAAAATTATTTCAAAAAAATGCCATTTTTCCTCTTTCTCTTATATGTACTCGTTTTAACACCAGATACGTGCGTAAAAGCACCAACTACCCTTGTTATAACTTTTTTATGATGCAAATAAACTTTTAGAATGATTTAGAGCCCGAACCCGGCGTTGAAAAATGTTTACTTGGTGACCAAGTAATCAAATGCTTTGCTATTACCTTGTCATTCCCACGTTTTCACATAGCAACCGAAATTTCTTATGGTTTATTTTTCTTACTTGTTTCCCCTCATACATACACTTGACATCAGAGGACAAAGGTTGGCTCCTCTCAGAACCCAGAACGTGTCCATTCAGACAAGAAACTAGCCCCTAAAATTAGTGCAAAAAAATGCCTTTTTTTTCCTCTTTCTCTTATATGTACTCCTTTTAACACCAGATGCATTCGTAAAAGCACCAACCACTCTTGTTATAACTTTTTTATGTTGCAATTAAACTTTTGGGATGATTTAGAGCCCAAACCTGACGTTGAAAAAAGTTTACTTGGTGGCCAAGTAATCAAAATGCGTTGCTATTACCTTGTCATTCCCACGTCTTCACATAGCGACCGAAGTTTCGAATGGTTATCTTTTCTTACTTGTTTCCCCTCATACATACACTTGACATCGGAGGACGAAGATTGGCTCCTCTAAAAAACGGAACGGGTCCATTCAGACTAATAACTAGCCCTAAAAATTAGTGCAAAAAAATGCCTTTTTTCCCTATTTCTCTTAATTGTACTCGTTTTAAAACAAGATGAGTGCATAAAAGCATCAACCACTCTTGTTATATCTTTTTTATGATGCAATTAAACTTTTGGATGATTTGGAGCCCAAACCCAACGTTGACAAAAGTTTACTTGGTGACCAAGTAATTAAAATGTCTTGCTATTACCGTATCATTCCCAGCTCTTTACATAATGACCGAAGTTTTCGATGGTTATTTTTTCTTACTTATTTCCCCTCCTACATACAATTGACATTGGAGGACGAAGATTGGTTCCTCTCGAAATCCGGAACGGATCCATTCATGCAAGTAACTAGCCCCTAAATTTAGTGCAAAAAAATGTTTTTTTCCCGCTTTCTTTTATTTGTACTCGTTTTAACACCATATGCGTTCGTAAAAGCATTCACCACTCTTGTTATAACTTTTTTATGTTGCAATTAATGTTTTATGACGATTTGGAACCCGAAATCGACGTTGAAAAAAGTGTACTTGGTGACCAAGTAATCAAAATGCCTTGTAGTTACCTTGTCATTCCCACGTCTTTACATAGCTACTGAAGTTTTTGATGGTTATTTTTTCTTACTTGTTTCCCCTCCTACCTACATTTGACATCGGAGGATGAAGATTGGCTCCTCTCGGAACCTGGAACAGGTTCATTCAGACAAGTAACTAGCCCCTAAATTTAGTGCAAAAAAATGTCTTTTTCCCTCTTTCTCTTATTTGTACTCGTTTTAACACTAGATCCGTGCGTAAAAGCACCAATAACTCTTGTTATAACTTTTTCATGTTGCAATTAAACTTTTAAGATGATTTGGAGATCAAACCCGACGTTGAAATAAGTTTACTTGGTAACCAAGTAATCAAAATGCCTTACTATTACCTTGTCATTCTCACGTCTTCACATAGCGACCGAAGTTTCTGATCGTTATCTTTTCTTACTTGTTTCCCCTTATACATACACTTGACATCGAAGGACGAAGATTGGCTCCTTTTGGAATGCGGAACAGGTCCATTAGGACAAGTAACTAGCCCCTAAAATTAGTGCAAAAAATGTCTTTTTTACATATTTCTCTTATATGTACTCGTTTTAACACAAGATGAGTGCATAAAAGCACCAACAGCTCTTGTTATATCTTTTTTGTGATGCAATTAAACTTTTGGACGATTTGGAGCCCGAACCCAACGTTGAAAAAAGTTTCCTTGGTGACCAAGTAATAAAAATGTCTTGCTATTACCCTGTCATTCCCAGGTCTTTACAAAACGACCGAAGTTTCTGATGGTTATTTTTTCTTACTTGTTTCCCGTCATACATCCACTTAACATCGGAGGACGAGGATTGGCTCCTCTCAAAACCCGGAACGAGTTCATTCAAACAAGTAACTAGCCCATAATTTTAGTGCAAAAAATGCTTTTTTCCCTCTTTCTCTTATTTGTACTCGTTTTAACACTAGATACTTGCGTAAAAGCACCAACTACTCATGTTATAACTTTTTTATGTTGTATTGAAACTTTTGGGATGATTTGGAGACCAAAACTGGTGTTGAAAATTTTTACTTGGTGACCAAGTAATCAAAACGCCTTGCTAATACCTTGTCATTCTCACGTCTTCACATAGCGACCGAAGTTTCCGGTGGTTATCTTTTCTTACTTGTTTCCCCTTATACTACACTTGACGTCGGAGGACATAGATTGGATCCTCTTGGAACACGGAACAGGTCCATTAGGACAAGTAACTAGACCCTAAAATTAGTGCAAAAAATGCCTTTTTTACCCATTTCTCTTATTTGTACTCATTTTAACACAAGATACATCAGAAAAGCACCAACCACTCTTTTTATAGCTTTTTCATGTTGCAATTAAAGTTTTAGGACAATTTGGAACCCAAAATCGACGTTGAAAAAAGTTTTCTTGGTGACCAAGTAATCAAAATGCCTTGCAGTTACCTTGTCATTCCCACGTCTTCACATAGCGACCGAAGTTTCTGATGGTTATTTTTTCTTACTTGTTTCCCCTCGTACATACACTTGACATCGGAGGAAGAAGATTGGCTCCTCTCAGAACCTGGAACGGGTCCATTCAGACAAAAAACTAGTCCCTAAAATTAGTGCAAAAAAATGCCTTTTTTTCCCTCTTTCTCTTATTTATACTCGTTTTAACACCAGATGCGTGCGTAAAAGCAACAACCACTCATGTTATAAGTTTTTTATGTTCCAATTAAATTTTGGGATGATTTGGAGCCCAAACCTGACGTTGAAAAGAGTTTATATGGTGACCAAGTAATAAAAATGTCTGGCTATTACCCTGTCATTCCCAGGTCTTTACATAACGACCGAAGTTTCCGATGGTTATTTTTTTTTACTTGTACCTCACACATACACTTGACATCGGAGGACGAAGATTGGCTCCTCTCAAAACCCGGAACAAGTCCATTCAAACAAGTAACTAGCCCATAAATTTAGTGCAAAAAATGCTTTTTTCCCTCTTTCTCTTATTTGTACTTGTTTTAACACCAGGTACTTGCGTAAAAGGACCAACCACTCTTGTTATAACTTTTTTATGTTGCATTGAAACTTTTGGGATGATTTGGATCCCAAACCTGACGTTGAAAAAACTTTACTTGGTGACCAAGTAATCAAAATGCCTTGCTAATACCTAGTCATTCTCACGTCTTCACATAGCGACCGAAGTTTCCGATGGTTATCTTTTCTTACTTTTTTCTTCTTATACATACACTTGACGTCGGAGGACAAAGATTGGATCCTCTTGTAACGCGTAACAGGTCCATTAGGACAAGTAACTAGCCCCTAAAATTAGTGCAAAAATGCCTTTTTTACCTATTTCTCTTATTTGTACTCGTTTTAACACAAGATGCATGCAGAAAAGCACCAACCACTCTTTTTATTGCTTTTTTATGTTGCAATTAAAGTTTTAGGACGATTTGAAACCCGAACTCGACGTGGAAAAAAGTTTTCTTGGGGACCTAGTAATTAAAATGCCTTGCATTAACCTTGTCATTCCCACGTCTTCACATAGCGACCGAAGTTTCTGATGGTTATTTTTTTCACTTGTTTCCCCTCCTACATACACTTGACATCGGAGGACGAAGATTGGCTCCTCTCAGAACCTAGAACGGGTCCATTCAAAAAAAAACTAGCCCCTAAAATTAGTGCAAAAAATGCATTTTTTCCCTCTTTCTCTTATTTCTACTGGTTTTAACACCAGATGCCTGCGTAAAAGCAAAAACCACTCTTTTTATAACTTTTTTATGTTGCAATTAAATTTTGGGATGATTTGGAGCCCGAATCTGACGTTGAAAAAAGTTTACTTCATGCCCAAGTAATGAAAATGCCTTTTTATTACCATGTCATTCTCACGTCTTCACATAGCGACCGAAGTTTCTGATAGTTATTTTTTCTTCCTTGTTTCCCCTCATACATACACTTGAAATTGGAGGACGAAGATTGGCTCCTCTCAAAACCCGGAACAGGTGCATTTGGACAAGTAACTAGCCCTAAAAATTAGTGCAAAAAAATGCCTTTTTTCCCTCTTTCTCTTATTTGTACTCGTTTTAACACAAGATGCGTGCGTAAAAGCACCAACCACTCTTGCTATAACTTTTTTATGTTGCCATTAAACTTTTAGGATGATTTGGAGCCAGAACCCGACGTTGAAAAAAGTTAATTGGTAACCAAGTAATAAAAATGCCTTGCTATTACCTTGTCATTCTCACGTCTTTACATAGCGACCGAAGTTTCCGATGGTTATTTTTTCTTACTCGTTTCCCCTCATACATACACTTAACATCGGAGGTCGAAGATTGGCTCCTCTCGGAAACCGGAATGAGTCCATTCGGACAAGTAATTAGCCCATAAATTTAGTGCAAAAAATGTCTTTTTTCCCTCTTTCTCTTATTTTTACTCGGTTTAACACAAGATACGTGCGTAAAAGCACCAACCACTCTTGGTATAACTTTTTTATGTTGCATTGAAACTTCTAAGATGATTTGGAGCCCGAACCCGACGTTGAAAAAACTTTACTTGGTGACCAAGTAATCAAAATGTCTTGTTATTACCTTGCCATTCTCACGTCTTCACATAGCGACCGAAGTTTCCGATGGTTATCTTTTCTTACTTGTTTCCCTTTATACATACACTTGAAATCGAAGGACGAAGATTGGCTCTTCTTGGAACCCGGAATGGGTCCATTAGGACAAGTAACTAGCCCCTAAAATTACTGCAAAAAAATGTTTTTTGTACCTATTTCTCTTATTTGTACTCGTTTTAACACCAGATGCATGCAGAAAAGCACCAACCACTCTTTTATAGCTTTTTTATGTTGCAATTAAAGTTTTAGGATGAATGGAACTCGAACTCAACGTTGAAAAAAGTTTACTTGGTGACCAAGTAATCAAAAGGCCTTGCATTTACCTTGTCATTCTCACGTCTTCATTTAGCGGCTGAAGTTTCCGATAGTTATAGATTCTTACTTGTTTCCCCTCCTACATACACTTGACATCGGAGGACGAAGATTGTCTACTCTCGTTTTAACACCAGATGCGAAAAAAATTCATGATTTTTACCTATTTCTCTTATTTGTACTCGATTTAACACCAGATCCGTGCGTAAAAGCACCAACCACTCCGCTTATAACTTTGTTATGTTGCAATTAAACTTTTAGGATGATTTGGAGATCAAACCCGACGTTGAAAAAAGTTTACTTGGTGACCAAGTAATCAAAATGCCTTGCTATTACCTTGTAATTTCACTACTTCACATAGCGACCGAAGTTTCCGATGGTTGTTTTTTCTTACTTTTTTTTACCTTATACATACACTTGACATAAGAGGACGAAGATTGGCTCCTCTCGAAATCCGGAACGAGTCCATTAGGACAAGCAACAAGCCCCTAAAATTAGTGCAAAAAATGTATTTTTTCCCTATTTCTGTTATTTGTAATCGTTTTAACACCAGATGCGTGCATAAAAGCACCAACCACTCTCCTTATAACTTTTTTATGTTGCAATTAGAGTTTTAGGATGACTTGGAACCCGAACTTGAAGTTGAAAAAAGTTTACTTGGTGACCAAGTAATCAAAATACCTTGCTATTACCTTGTCATTTCACACGTCTTCACATAGAGACCGAAGTTTTCGATGATTATTTTTTCTTACTTTTTTCACCTTCTACATACACTTGACATCAGAGGATGAAGATTGGCTCGTCTCAAAACCCGGAATGGGTCCTTTCAGACAAGTAACTAGCCCCTAAATTTAGTGCAAAAAAATGCCTTTTTTCCACCTTTCTCTTTTTTGTACTCGTTTTAACACCAGATGCGTGCGTAAAAGCACCAACCACTCTTGTTATAACTTTTTTATGTTGCAATTAAACTTTTGGGACAATTTTAAGCCCGAACCCGACGTTGAAAAAAGTTTACTTGGTGACCAAGTAATCAAAACGCCTTGCTATTACCTTGTCATTCTCACATCTTCAAATAGCGACCGAAGTTTCTGATCGTTATCTTTTATTACGTGTTTCCCTTTATACATACACTTGACATTGGAGGACGAAGATTTGCTCCTTTTGGAACCCGGAATGGGTCCATTAGGACAAGTAAGTTGCCCCTAAAATTAGTGCAAAAAATGCATTTTTTTACCTATTTCTCTTATTTGTACTCATTTTAACACCAGATGAGTGCATAAAAGCCAAAATATCTCTTGTTATATCTTTTTTATGATGCAATTAAACTTTTGGGATGATTTGAAGCCCGAACCCAACGTTGAAAAACGTTTACTTTGTGACCAAGTAATCAAAATGTCTTGCTATCACCTTGACATTCACACTTTTTCACATAGCGACCGAAGTTTCTGATGGTTATTTTTTCTTACTTGTTTCCCTCCTACATACACTTGACATCGGAGGATGATGATTAGCTCCTCTGAAAACCCGAAACGGGTCCATTCAGACAAGTAACCAGCCCCTAAAATTAGTGGAAAAAAATGCCTTTTTTTCCTCTTTCTCTCATCTATACTCGTTTTAACACCAGATACGTGCGTAAAAGCACCAACCACTCTTGTTACAACTTTTTTATTTGCAATTAAACTTTTCAAGGAATTTTGAGCACGAACCCGACGTTGAAAAGTTTACTTGGTGACCAAGTAATCAAAATGCCTTGCTATTACCTTGTAATTCTCACTACTTCACATAGCGACCGAAGTTTTTGATGGTTGTTTTTTCTTACTTTTTTTTACCTTATACATACACTTGACATAAGAGGACAAAGATTGGCTCCTCTCGAAACCCGGAACGAGTCCATTATGACAAGTAACAAGCCTCTAAAATTAGTGCAAAAAATGTATTTTTTCCCTATTTCTGTTATTTGTAATCGTTTTAACACCAGATGCGTGCATAAAAGCACCAACCACTCTCCTTATAACTTTTTTATGTTGCAATTAGAGTTTTAGGATGATTTTGAAGCTGAACTTGACGTTGAAAAAAGTTTACTTGGTGACCAAGTAATCAAAATACCTTTTTATTACCTTGTCATTTCACACGTCTTCACATAGCGACCGAAGTTTTCGATGATTATTTTTTCTTACATTTTTCACCTTCTACGTACACTTGACATCGAAGGATGAAGATTGGCTCGTCTCAAAACCCAGAATGGGTCCATTCAGACAAGTAACTAGACCCTAAATTTAGTGCAAAAAAATGCCTTTTTTACACCTTTCTCTTTTTTGTACTCGTTTTAACACCAGATGCGTGCGTAAAAGCACCAACCACTCTTGTTATAACTTTTTTATGTTGCAATTAAACTTTTGGGATAATTTTAAGCCCGAACCCGACGTTGAAAA
The DNA here is from genome assembly GCA_003255005.1 of Begonia fuchsioides. Lineage (NCBI taxonomy): Eukaryota > Viridiplantae > Streptophyta > Magnoliopsida > Cucurbitales > Begoniaceae > Begonia > Begonia fuchsioides. The sequence goes on along the minus strand of QAOC01036832.1, from coordinate 34,217 downwards.
AAGTTTACTTGGTGACCAAGTAATCAAAACGCCTTGCTATTACCTTGTCATTCTCACGTCTTGACATAGCGACCGAAGTTTCTGATCGTTATCTTTTATTACTTGTTTCCCTTTATACATACACTTGACATTGGAGGACGAAGATTTGCTCCTCTTGGAACCCGGAATGGGTCCATTAGGACAAGTAAGTAGCCCCTAAAATTAGTGCAANAAAAAATTCCTCTTTTTACCTATTTCTCTTATTTGTACTCATTTTAACACAAAATACGTCCGTAAAAGCACCAACCACTTTTGCTATAACTTTTTTATGATGCATTTAAACTTTTGGGATGATTTGGAGCGTGAACCTGACGTTGAAAAAAGTTTACTTGGTGACCAAGTAATCAAAATGCCTTCCTATTACCTTGTCATTCTTACGTCTTTACCTAGCAACCGAAGTTTCCGATGGGTATTTTTTTCTTACTTGTTTACCCTCATACAAACATTTGACATCGGAAGACGAAGATTGGCTCCTCTTGGAACCCGGAACGGGTGCATTTATACAAGTAACTAGCCTCTAAAATTAGGGCAAATAATGCCTTTTTTCCTTCTTTCTCTTATTTGTACTCGTTTTAACACCAAATAGGTGCATAAAAGCACCAATCACTCTTGTTATAGCTTTTTTATGCCGCAATTAAAGTTTTGGGACGATTTGGAGCACGAAATTGACGTTGAAAAAGGTTTACTTGGTGACCAAGTAATCAAAATGACTTACTTTTACCTTGTCATTCTCACGTCTTCACCTAGCGCCTGACGTTTTTTATGGTTAATTTTTCTTCCTTTTTTCCACTCATACATACACTTGACATCGGAACTGGTCCATTCAGACAAGTAACTAGCCCTTAAAATTAGTGCCAAAAAATGCCTTTTTCCCTCTTTCTCTTATTTGTACTCGTTTTAACACTAGCCATGTGCGTCAAAGCACCAACCACTCTTTTTATAACTTTTTTATGTTGCAATTAAACTTTTGGTGCAATTTTCAGTCCGAACCCAACGTTAAAAAAAGTTTACTTGGTGACCAAGTAATCAAAATGCCTTGGTATTACCTTGACATTCCCACGTCTTCACATAGCGATCGAAGTTTCCGATGGTTTTTTTTTCTTACTTGTTTACCCTAATGCATACACTTGACATCGAAGGACGAAGATTGGCTCCTCTAGTGCAAAAAATGCTTTTTTCTCTCTTTCTTATTTTTGTACTCGTTTTAACACCAGATGCGTGCGTAAAAGCAACAAAAACACTTGTTGTAACTTTTTTATGTTGCAATTAAATTTTTGGACAATTTTGAGCCCAAACCAGACATTGAAAAAAGTTTACTTTGTGACTAAGTAATAAAAAGACTTCCTATTACCTTGTCATTCCCAAGTCTTCACATAGCGACCGAAGTTTTTGATAGTTTTTTTTTCTTACTTGTTTCCCATCATACATACACTTGACATCGGAGGACAAATAATGGATCTTCTCAAAACTCGGAACGAGTCCATTTAGACAAGTAACCAGTCCAAAAAATTAGTGCAAAAAAATTTCTTTTTTCCCTCTTTCTCTTATCTATACTCATTTTAACACCAGATACGTGCGTAAAAGCACCAACCACTCTTGTTATAACTTTTTTATATTGCAATTAATTTTTTGGGATGATTTGGAGCCCGAACCTAATGTTGAAACTAGTTTACTTGGTGACCAAGTAATTAAAATGCGTTGGTTTTACCTTGTCATTCTAACGTCTTCACATAGCGATGGAACTTTCCGATGGTTATTTTCTCTTACTAGTTTCCCCTCCCACATACACTTGACATCAGAGGACGAAGATTGGCTCCTCTCGGAACCCAACAACGGGTTGATTCAGACAAGTAACTACCCCTAAATTTTGTGCCAAAAAATGCTTTTTTTTCCTCTTTCTCTTATTTGTACTCGTTTTAACACTAGACGCATGCCTAAAAGCACCAACCACTCTTGTTATAACTTTTTTATTTTACAATTAAACTTTTGGGATGATTTGTACCCCAAACCTGACGTTGAAACTAGTTTACTTGGTGACCAGGTAATCAAAATGCGTTGGTATTACCTTGTCATTCCCACGTCTTCACATAGAGACCGAAGTTTCCGATAGCTATTTTTTCTCACTAGTTTCCCATTTTACATACACTTGACATTAGAGGACAAAGATTGGCTCCTCTCAAAACCCAACATCGGGACCATTCAGACAAGTAACTACCTCTAAATTTTGTGAAAAAAATGCATTTTTTCCTCTTTCTCTTATTTGTACTCGTTTTAACACTAGACGCGTGCGTAAAAGCACGAACAACTCTTGTTATAACTTTTTAATGTTGCAATTAAAATTTTGGGATGATTTGGAGCCCGAACCTGACGTTGAAACTAGTTTACTTGGTGATTAAGTGATCAAAATGCGTTGGTATTACCTTGTCATTTCCAGTTCTTCACATAGCGACCGAAGTTTCCAATGGTTATTTTTTCTTACTAGTTTCCCCTCCCACATGTACTTGACATCAGAGGACGAAGATTGGCATCTCTCAGAACCCAACAATGGCTCCATTTAGACAAGTAACTACCCCTAAATTTTGTGCAAAAAAATTCCTTTTTTCCTCTTTCTCTTATTTGTGCTCGTTTTAACACTAGACGCGTGCGTAAAAGCACGAACCAATCTTGTTATAACTTTTTTATGTTGCAATTAAACTTTTGGGATGATTTTAAGGCCGAAACCATTGTTGAACTTGGTGTCCAAGTAATCAAAATGCATTGCTAATACTTTGTCATTCCAACGTCTTTACATAGCGATCGAAGTTTTTGATGGTTATTTTTTCTTTCCTGTTTCTCATCATACATACACTTGACATTGGAGGACGAAGATTGGCTCTTCTCGGAAACCGAACTATTAAGACAAGTAACTAGCCCATAAAATTAGTGCAAAAATATGCTTTTTTCCCTCTTTCTCTTATTTGTACTCGTTTAAACACAAGATGCGTGCGTAAAAACACCAACCACTCTTGTTATAACTTTTTTAGTTTGCAATTAAACTTGTTTTCCCTTATACATACACTTGATATCGGAGGACGAAGATTGGCTCCTCTTAAAACCCTGAACGGGTCCATTTAGACAAGTAACATGCCCGTAAAATTAGTGCAAAAAAATATCTTTTTTCCCTCTTTCTCCTATTTGTACTCGTTTTAACAATAGATGCATGCGCAAAAGCACCAACCACTTTTGCTATAACTTTTTTATGTTGCAATTAAACTTATGGGATGATTTGCAGCACGAACCCGAAAAAAGTTTACTTTGAGGCCAAGTAATCAAAATGCCTTGTTATTACCTTGTCATTCCTACGTCTTGACACAGCAACCAAAGTTTTCGATGGTTATTTTTTCTTACTTGTTACCCCTCATACATACCCTTGACATCGGAGGACGAAGATAAACTCATCTCGGAACCCGGAACTAGTCCATTCACACAAGTAACTAGCTCGTAAAATTAGTGCCAAAAATTTCTTTTTTTCCCTCTTTCTCTTATTTGTACTTGTTTTAACACCAGATGCGTGCATAAAAGCACCAACCACTCTTGTTATAATAATTTTATGTTGCAATTAAACTTTTATGACAATTTGAAGCCTGAACCCAACGTTGAAAAAAGTTTACTTTGTGACCAAGTAATCAAAATGCCTTGTAATTACCTTGTCATTCCCACGTCTTCACATAGCGACCGAAAATTTGGATGGTTATTTTTTCTTACTTGTTTTTCCTTAAACATACACTTGACATAGGAGGAGGAAGATTGGCTCCTTCTAGAACTCGGAACGGGTCCATTAAGACAATTAACTAGCCCCAAAAATTAGTGCAAAAAAATTCATTTTTTCCCTCTTTCTATTTTCTGTACTCGTTTTAACACAAGATGCGCGCGTAAAACCATCAACCACTCTTGTTATAACATTTTTATGTTGCAATTAGACTTTTGGGTCGATTTGGAGCCTGAACCCAACGTTGAAAAATGTTTACTTAGTGACCAAGTAATCAAAATGCCTTGCTATTCTCTTGTCATTCCCACGTCTTCACATTGCAACCGAAGTTTCCGATGGTTATTTTTTCTTACTTGTTTCTCCTCAAACATACACTTGACATCGGAGGATGAAGATTGGCTCCTCTCAAGAATCGGAATGGGTCTATTAAAACAAGTTACTAGTCCAAAAAATTAGTGCAAAAAATGCATTTTTTCCCTCTTTCTCTTATCTGTACTAGTTTTAACACCAGATACGTGCGTCAAAGCACCAACCACTCTTGTTATAAATTTTTTATTTTGCAAATAAACTTTTGTGATGATTTCGAGCACAAACCTGACATTGAAAAAAGTTTACTTGGTGACCAAACAATCAAGATGACTTGCTATTATCTTGTTATTCCCACATCTTCACATAGCGATCGAAGTTTCCGATGGTGATTTTTTCTTACTTTTTTCCCCTCATACATACACTTGACATCGGAGGACGAAGATTGCGTTCTCTCGGAACCTGGAACGGGTCCATTCAGACAAGTAACAAGCCCCTAAAAATTAGTGCAAAAAATGATTCTTTTCCCTTCTTCTCATATTTGTATTCGTTTTAACACCCGATGCGTGCGTAAAAGCACTAACCACTATTGTTATAACTTTTTTATGTTGCAATTAAACTTTTGGGACTATTTGGAGCCCAAACTCGACGTTGAAAAAAGTTTACTTGGTTATCAAGTCATCAAAATGCCTTGCTATTATCTTGTCATTCCCACGTCTTAACAAAGCGACCGAAGTTTTCGATGATTATTTTTTCTTACTTGTTTCCACTCATACATACAATTGACATCGGAGGACGAAGATTGGCTCCTGTCATAACCCAAAATGGGTCCATTCAGAAAAAAAGTCACTAGCCCCTAAACTTAATAAAAAAAAATGCTTTTTTTCCTCTTTCTCTTATCTGTACTCGTTTTAACACCAGATACAAGCGTAAAAGCACCAACTACTCTTGTTATAACTTTTTATCTTGCAATTAAAATTTTGGGATAATTTTGAGCCTGAACACGACGTTGAAAATTTTTTACTGGGTGACCAAGTAATCAAATTGCCTTGCTATTACCTTGTCATTCCTCCGTCTTCAGATAGCGACAAAAGTTTCTAATGGTTATTTTTTCTTACTTGTTTTCCTTCATACATACTCTTGACATCGGAGGACTAAGATTGGCTCCTCTCATAACCCAAAACGGGTCCATTCAGACAAGTAATTAGCCTCTAAAATTAGGGCAAAAAAATGCTTCTTTTTCTCTTTTTCTTATTTGTACTCGTTTTAACACTGGATACGTGCGTAAAAGCCACAACCACTCTAGTTATAACATTTTTATGTTGCAATTAAACTTTTGGGACGATTTGGAGCACAAACCCGACGTTGAAAAAAGTTTACATGGTGATGAAGTAATCAAAATGCCTTGCTATTACCTTGTCATTCCCACATCTTCACATTGCGACCGAAGTGGCCGATGGTTATTTTTTTTACTTGGTTTCCCTTATACATACACTTGACATTGGAGGACGAAGATTGGCTCCTTTCAGAACACGAAACGGGTTCATTAGGACAAGTAACTAGCCCATAAAATTAGTGCAAAAAAATTCTTTTTTCCTTCTTTCTCTTTTTTGTATTCGTTTTAACACCAGATACGTGCTTAAAAGCCCCAACCACTCTAGTTATAACATTTTTATGTTGCAATTAAACTTTTGGGATGATTTGGAGCACAAACCGGACTTTAAAAAAAGTTTACATGGTGACCAAGTAATTAAAATGCCTTGCTATTACCATGTCATTTCAACGTCTTCACATAGCGATCGAAGTTTCCGATGGTTATTTTTTCTTTCTTGTTTTCCCTCGTACATACACTTGACATCAGAGGACGAAAGATTGGCTTCTCTCGGAACCCGAAATGGGTCCATTCGGTCAAGTAATCAGCCTCTAAAATTAGTGCAAAAAAATGTCTTTTTTCCCTCTTTCCTTATTTGTACTTGTTTTAGCACCATATACGTGCGTAAAAGCACCAACGACTCTTTTTATAACTTTTTTATGTTGCAATTAAACTTTGGGATAATTTGAAGCCCGAACACGATGTTGAATAAATTTTACTTGGTGACCAAGTAATCAAAATGCCTTGCTATTACCTTGTCATTCTCACGTCTTCACATAGCGACCGAATTTTACGATTGGTATTTTTTCTTACCTGATTCCCCTAATACAAACACTTGACATCGGAGGACAAAGATTGGCTCCTCTCGAAACCTGGAACGGGTCCATTGAGACAATTAACTAGCCCCTAAAATTAGTGCAAAAAATTATTTTTTCCTCTTTCTCTTATCTTTGCTCGTTTTAACACCAGATGCGTACGTAAAAGCACCAACCACTCTTGTTATAACTTTTTTATGTTGCAATTAAACTTTTGGGATGATTTGGAGCCCGAAATCGACGTTGAAAAAAGTTCACTTGGTCACCAAGTAATCAAAATGCCTTGCTATTACCTTGTCATTTTCACGTCTTCACATAGCGACCGAAGATTCCGATGGTTATTTTTTCTTACTTGTTTCCCCTCATATATACCCTTGACATCGGAGGATTAAGATTGGCTCCTCTCAGAACCTGGAACGGGTCCATTTAGACAAGTAACTAGCCCCAAAAATTAGAGCAAAAAAATGCTTTTTTGTCCTCATTCTCTAATCTGTAATCGTTTTAACACAAGATGCATGCGTAAAGGCACCAACCACTCTGGTTATAACATTTTTATGTTGCAATTAAACTTTTGGGACAATTTGGAGTCGGAACCCGACGTTGAATGACTTGCTATTACTTTGTAATTCCCACGTCTTTACATAGCGGTGGTTAATTTTTCAAAAAGTTTGCGATGGTTAATTTTGCTTACTTGTTTCCACTAAAATATACACTTGACATCGGAGGACGAAGATTGGCTCCTCTCGGAACCCGGAAGTTCCCGGAACGGGTCCATTAAGAAAAGTAACTAGCCCAAAAAATTATTGCAACAAAATGCTTTTTTTTCCTCTTTTTCTTATCTGTACTAATTTTAACACTAGATGCGTGCGTAAAAGCACCAACTACTCTTGCTATTACTTGTCATTTCTACGTCTTCACATAGCGACCAAAGTTTCCGATGGTTATTTTTTCTTACTTGTTTCTCCTCATACATACACTTAACATTGGAGGACGAAGATTGGCTCCTCTCAGAAACCGGAACGGGTTCATTAAGACAAGTTACTAGCCCCAAAAATTAGTGCAAAAAAATTTCTTTTTTACCTCTTTCTCTTATTTCTACTTGTTTTAACACCAGATGTTTTCATAAAAGCACCAACTACTCTTGTTATAACTTTTTTATGTTGCAATAAAACTTTTGGAATGATTTGGAGCACGAACCAGACGTTGAAAAAAGTTTACTTGGTGACCAAGTAATCAAAATGCCTTGCTATTACCATGTCATTCTCACGTCTTCACATAGCGACTGAAGTTTCCGATGGTTAGTTTTTCTTACTTGTTTCTCCTTATACATACACTTGACATTAGAGGACAATGATTGGCTCCTCTCAGAAACCGGAACGGATTCATTCAGACAAGTAACTAGCCCAAAAAAATTAGTGCGAAAAAATGTCTTTTTTTCCCTCTTTCTCTTATATGTACTCGTTTTAACAACAGATGCGTGCGTAAAAGCGTCAACAACTCTTGTTATAACATTTTTATGGTTGCAATTAAACTTTTGGGATCATTTGGAGCCCGAACCCGACATTGAAAAAAGTTTACTTGGTGACCAAGTTATCAAAATATCTTGTTATTACTTGTCATTTCTACGTCTTGACATAGCGACTGAAGTTTTCGATGGTTATTTTTTCTTACTTGTTTCTCCCTAAACATACACTTGACATCGGAGGATGAAGATTGGCTGCTCTTTGAACTCGGAAAGAGTCCATTAAGACAAGTAACTAGTCCCGAAAATTATTGCAAAAAAATGCCTTTTTTCCATCTTTCTCTTATCTGTACTCAATTTAACACTAGATGCGTGTGTAAAAGCACTAACCACTCTTGTTATAACATTTTTATGTTGCAATTAAACTTTTGGGATGATTTAGAGCGCGAACCTGACGTTAAAAAAAGTTTACTTGGTGATCAAGTAATAAAAATGTCTTGCTATTACCTTGTCATTCTCACGTCTTTACATAGCGACCGAAGTTTCCGATGGTTATTTTTTCTTACTTGTTTCCCCTCATACGTACCCTTGACATTGGAGGATGAAGATAAAATCCTCTCGGAAGCCAGAACGGGTCCATTCAGACAAGTAACTAGCCCCAAAAATTAGTGCAAAAAAATGCCTTTTTTTCCTCTTTCTCTTACTTGTTTCCCCTCTTTCTCTTAATTGTACTCATTTTAACACAACATACGTGCAAAAAAGCACCAACAAGTCTTGTTATATTTTTTTTATGTTGCAATTAAACTTTTAAGATGATTTCGAGACGATTTTTTTTACTTGGTGACCAAGTGATAAAAATGCATTGATATTACCTTGTCAATCCCACGTCTTCACATAGCGACCGCAGTTTCTGAAAGTCCTTTTTTCTTTCTTGTTTCCCCTCATACATACACTTGACATCGGAGGACGAAGATTGGCTCCTCTCAAAACCCGAAACGTGTCCATTCATAGAAGTAACCAGCCCCTAAAATTAGTGCAAAAAAAAATGCCTTTTTTGCCTCTTTCTCTTATTTGTACTCGTTTTAACACCAGATACGTGCGTAAAAGCGCCAACCACTCTTGTTATATATTTTTTACATTAAAATTAAACTTTTGTGATGATTTTGACCCCAACCCATCGTTGAAAAAAGTTTACTTGGTGACAAAGTAATAAAAATGCATTGCTATTACCGTGTCATTCCCACGTCTTTACATAACGACTGAAGTTTCCGATGGTTATTTTTTCTTACTTGTTTCCCCTCATACATACACTTGACATCGGAGGACGAAGATTGGATTCTCTCAGAACTCGGAACAGGTTCATTTAAACAAGTTACCAACCCCTAAAAGTAGTGTGAAAGAATACCTTTTTTTCCCTCTTTCTCTTATCTGTACTCGTTTTAACACTAGATACTTGCGTAAAAGCACCAACCACTCTTGTTATAAATTTTTTATGTTGGAATTAAACTTTGATGATGATTTGGAGCCCGAACCTGACGTTGAAAAATGTTTACTAGGTGACCAAGTAATCAAAATGTCTTCCTATTACCTTGTCATTCCCACGTCTTCAGATAGAGACCAAAGTTTGTGATGGTTATTTTTTCCCCTCTTTCTCTTAATTGTATTCATTTTAACACAAGATACGTGCAAAAAAGCACCAACAAGTCTTGTTATATTTTTTTTATGTTGCAATTAAACTTTTAAGACGATTTTGAGACGATTTTTTTTTTCTTGGTGACCAAGTGATAAAAATGCATTGATATTACCTTTTCAATCCCACGTGTTCACATAGCGACCGCAGTTTCTGATAGTCCTTTTTTCTTTCTTGTTTCCCCTCTAAAATACACTTGACATCGGAGGACGAAGATTGGCTCCTCTCAAAACCCGAAACGAGTCCATTCATAGAAGTAACCAGCCCCTAAAATTAGTGCAAAAAAAATGCCTTTTTTGCCTCTTTCTCTTATTTGTATTCGTTTTAACACCAGATACGTGCGTAAAAGCGCCAACAACTCTTGTTATATATTTTTTATATTACAATTAAACTTTTGTGATGATTTTGACCCCAACCCATCGTTGAAAAAAGTTTACTTGGTGACAAAGTAATAAAAATGCATTGCTATTACCTTGTCATTCCCTCGTCTTCACATAACGACTTAAGTTTCCAATGATTATTTTTTCTTACTTGTTTCCCCTGATACATACACATGACATCGGACGACGAAGATTGGATCCTCTCAGAACTCGAAAAGGGTTCATTTAGACAAGTTACCAGCCCCTAAAATTAGTGCGAAAGAATGTCGTTTTTCCCTCTTTCTCTTATTTGTACTCGTTTTAACATCAGATACGTGCGTAAAAGCACCAACCACTCTTGTTATAACTTTTTCATGTTGTAATTAAACTTTAGGAATGATTTAGAGCACAAACCCAACGTTGAAAAAAGTTTACTTGGTGACCAAGTAATCAAAATGTATTGTTTTTACCTTGTCATTCCCAGGTCTTGACATAGCGATCGAAGTTTCCGATTATTATTTTTTCTTACTTGTTTCCCCACATACATACACTTGCATCGGAGGACGAAGATTGGCTCCTCTCGGAACCTAAAACGGGTCCATTGAAACAAGTAACCAGACCCTAAAATTAGTGCAAAAAATGACAAATTTCCCTCTTTCTCTTATCTGTACTCGTTTTAACAGCAGATATGTGCGTAAAAGAACCAACTACTCTTGTTATGTTGCAATTAAACTTTTGGGGCGATTTGGAGAATGACCGAAGTTTCCGATGGTTATTTTTTCTTACTTGTTTCCCCATATAAATACACTTGACATAGGAGGACAAAGATTTGATCCTCTAGGAACCCGGAACAGGTCCATTCAGACAAGTAACTAGCCTCTAAAATTAGTGCAAAAATGTCTTTTTTACCTCTTTCTCTTATCTGTACTCATTTTAACACCAGATACATTTTTAAAAGCACCAACAACTCTTGTGATAACTTTTTTATGTTGCAATTAAACTTTTGGGATGATTTTGAGCCCGTACCCGACGTTTAAAAAGGTTTAGTTTCTTACCAAGTAATCCAAATGCCTTGCTATTACCTTTTTTATTCTCACGTCTTCACATAGCGACAAAAGTTTCTGATTGTAATTTTTTCTTACTTGTATCCCCTCATACATACACTTGACATGGGAGGATGAAGATTCGCTCTACTCGGAAACCGGAACGAGTCCATTCAAACAAGTAACCAGCCCATAAAATAAGTGCAAAAAAATGCCTTTTTTGCGCTTTCTCTTATCTGTACTCATTTTAACACCAGATACGTGCGTAAAAGAACCAACCACTATTGTTATGTTGCAATTAAACTTTTGGGGTGATTTGGAGAACAACCGAAGTTTCCGATGGTTATTTTTTCTTACTTGTTTCCCCTCATACATACAGTTGACATCGGAGGACGAAGATTGGCTCCTCTCGGAACCTAAAATGGGTCCATTGAAACAAGTAACAATCCCCTAAAATTAGTGCAAAAAATGTCTTTTTTCCCTCTTTCTCTTATTTGTACTCGTTTTACAACATATACGTGCGCAAAAGAACCAACCACTCTTGTTATATATTTGTTATGTTGCAATTAAACTTTTGGGGCGATTTGGAGAACGACTGAAGTTTCTGATGGTTACTTTTTCTTGCTTGTTTCCCCATATAAATACACTTGACATGGAAGGACGAAGTTTTGATCCTCTCGGAACACGGAAAGGGTCCATTCAGACAAGTAAGTAGCCCTTAAAATTAGTGCGAAAAATTCCAACCACTCTTGTTATAACTTTTTTATGTTGGAATTAAACTTTTGGGATGATTTGCAGCCCGAACCCGATGTTGAAAAAAGTTTATTTGGTGACCAAGTAATCAAAATGTCTTGCTATTACCTTGTCATTCTCACGTCTTTACATAGCGACCGAAGTTTCCGATGGTTTTTTTTTCTTACTTGTTTCTCCACATACATACACTTGCCATCGGAGGACGAAGATTGGCTGCTCTCGGAACCCAGAACGGGTCCATTTAAACAAGTATCTAGCCCCTAAAATTAATGCAAAAAATGCATTTTTTTCCCTCTTTCCCTTATTTGTACTCGTTTTAACACCAAATACGTTTTTAAAAGCACAAACCACTTTTGTTATAACTTTTTTTATGTTGAAATTAAACTTTTGGGATGATTTGGAGCAGGAACCCGACATTCAAAAAAGTTTACTTGGTGACCAAGTAAACAAAATGCCTTGTTGTTACCTTGTCATTTCCACGTCTTTATATAGCGACAAAGTTTTCGATGGTTATTTTTTCTTACTTGTTTCCCCTCATACATACACTTGACATCGGAGGACAAAGATTGGCTCATCTCATAACCAAGAAAGGGTAAATTAAGACAAGGAACCAGCACCTAAAATTATTGCAAAAAAATGTCATTTTTCCCTATTTCGCTTATTTGTACTCGTTTTAACACAAGATGCTTGCGTAAAAGCACCAACCACTCTTGTTATAACTTTTTTATGTTGCAAATAGAGTTTTGGGATGATTTGGAGCACGAACGCGACGTTGCAAAAAGTTTACTTGGTGACCAAGTAATCAATAGGCCTTGCTATTACCTTGTCATTCCAACGTCTTCACATAGCGACCGAAGTTTCTTATGGTTATTATTTCTTACTTGTTTCCCCTCATACATACACTAGACATCGGAGGACGAGGATTGGATCGTCTCGGAACCCGGAATTGTCCCATTCGGACAACTAACCAGCCCCTAAAAATAGTGCAAAAAATGCCTTTTTTTCCTCTTTCTCTTATTTGTATTCGTTTTAATAGTAGATGCAACCTTAAAAGCACCAACCACTCTTGTTATAAATTTTTAATGTTGCAGATAAACTTTTAGGAGGATTTGGAGCACGAACCTGACTTTGAAAAAAGTTTACTTGGTGACCAAACAATCAAAATGACTTGCTATTACCTTGTCATTCCCACGTCTTCACATAGCGACCGAAGTTTCTGATGGTTATTTTTTCTTACTTGTTTCTCCTCATACAAATACTTGACATCGTAGGACAAAGATTGGCTCCTCTTAAAACCCACAACGTGTCCATTAAGAAAAGTAACTAGCCCCTAAAATTAGTGCAAAAAAAATCTTTTTGTCCCTCTTTCTCTTTCTAATACATACACTAGACCTCAGAAGACAAAGATTAGATCCTCTTGGAACCTGGAATGGGTCCATTCAGACAAGTAACCAGCACCTAAAATTAGTGCAAAAAATTGCCTTTTTTCCCTCTTTCTCTATTTATATTCGTTTTAACAACATATGCCTCCGTAAAAGCACCAACCACTCTTGTTATAACTTTTTTATGTTTCAATTAAACTTTTTGGACGATTTGGAACACGAACCCGACATTGAAAAACGTTTACTTGGCGACCAAGTAATCAAAATGCATTGCTATTACCTTGTCATTCCCACGTCTTTATATAGCGACTAAAGTTTCCGATGGTTATTTTTTCTTACTTGTTTCCCCTCATACATACACTTGAAATCAGAGGACGCAGATTGGCTCCACTCGGAACCCGAAATCAGTACATTGAGACAAGTAAAAGCACCAACCACTCCTGAAAAAAGTTTACTTGGTGACCAAGTAATCATAGGGACCGAAGTTTCCGATGGTTATTTTTTCTTACTTTTTTCATCTCATACATACACATGACATCGGAGGACGAAGATTGGCTCCTCTCAAAACCCAGAACTGGTAAATTCAGACAAGGAACCAACACCTAAAATTAGTGCAAAAAAATGCCTTTTTTCCCTCTTTCTCTTATCTGTACTCGTTTTAACACCAGATACGTGCGCAAAAGAACCAACCTATCCTATTATAACTTTTTTATTTTGCAATTAAACTTTTGCGATGATTTAGAGCATGAACCCGATGTTGAACAAAGTTTACTTGGTGACCAAATAATCTAAATGACTTGCTATTACCTTGTCATTCCAACGTCTTAACATAGCGACTGAAGTTTCCAATGGTTTTTTTTTCTTACATGTTCCCCTCAAACATACACTTGACATCCGAGGACGCAGATTGGCTCCTCTATGAACCCGTAACGGATCCATTCAAACAAATAACTATCCCCTAAAATTAGTGCAAAAAAAGTCTTTTTTTCCACTTTCTCTAATCTGTACTCGTTTTAACACTAGATACGTCTGTAAAAGAACCAACCACTCTTGTTATAACTTTTTTATGTTACGATTGAACTTTTTGGACGATTTGGAGCACGAAGCCGACGTTGTAAAAAGTTTACTTGGTGACCAAGTAATCATAATGCCTTGCTATTACCTTGTCATTCCCATGCCTCCACATAGTGACCGAAGTTTCTGATAGTTATTTTTTCTTACTTGTTTCCCCTCATACATACACTTGACATCGGATGACGAAGATTTGCTTCACTCGGAATTCGGAACGAATCTATTAAGACAAGTAACTAGTCCATAAAATTAGTGCAAAATAGTCTTTTCTTCCTCTTTCTCTAATCTGTACTCGTTTTAACACTAGATACGTCTGTAAAAGCACCAGCCACTCTTCTTATAACTTTTTTATGTTACGATTAAACTTTTTGGACGATTTGGAGCACGAAGCCGACGTTGAAAAAAGTTTACTTGGTGACCAAGTAATCAAAATGCCTTGCTATTACCTTGTCATTCCCATGCCTTCACATAATGACCGAAGTTTCCGATAGTTATTTTTTCTTACTTGTTTCCCCTCATACATACACTTGACATCAGATGACGAAGATTTGCTCCACTCAGAATGCGGAACGGATCCATTAAGACAAGTAACTAGCCCCTAAAATTAGTGCAAAAAAATGCCTTTTTTCCCTCTTTCTCTGATTTATTATTGTTTTAACACCAGATGCATGCGTAAAAGCACCAACCACTCTTGTTATAACTTTTTTATGTTGCAATTAAACTTTTGGGATGATTTGGAACCCAAACCTGACGTTTAAAAAAGTTTACTTGTCATTCTAACGTCTTAACATAGCGACCAAAGTTTTTGATTGTTATTTTTTCTTACTTATTTCACCTAATAAATACAGCTGACATCCAAGGACGAACATTGGCTCGTCTTGGAACCTGGAACGGGTCCATTCGGACAAGTAACTAGCGTCTAAAATTAGTGCAAAAAATGCATTTTTTCCCTCTTTCTTTTATCTGTACTCGTTGTAACACAAAAAGCGTGCGTAAGAGCACCAGCCACTATTGTTATAACTTTTTTATGTTGCAATTAAACTTTTGGGACGATTTGGAGCCCGAACCCGACAATGAAAAAAGTTTACTTGGTGACCAAGTAATCAAAATCTGTTGTTATTACCTTGTCCTTCCCACGTCTTTACATAGCGACCGAAGTTTCCTGATGGTTATTTTTTCTTTTTTGTTTCACCTCATACATACACTTGACATTAGAGGACGGAGATTGGCCTCTCTCCTAACCCAGAACGAATAAATTCAGACAAGTAACCAGCCCCTAAAATTAGTGCAAAAAAATGCATTTTTCCCTCTTTCTCTTATTTGTACTCGTTTTAACACCAGATGCGTGCGTCAAAGCACCAACCACTCTTCTTATTACTTTTTTATGTTGCAATTAAACTTTTGGGATGATTTGGATCCCGAACCCGATGTTGAAAAAACTTTACTTGGTGACCAAGTAATCAAAATACCATACCATTACCTTGTCGTTCCCGCGTCTTGACATAGCGACCGAAGTTTCCGATGGTTATTTTTTCTTACTTGTTGCCCTTCATACATACACTTGACATTAGAGGACAAAAATTGGCCTCTCTCCTAACCCGGAACGAATGAATTCAGACAAGCAACCAGCCCCTAAAATTAGTGCAAAAAATGCCTTTCTTTTCATAGTTCTCTTATTTGTACTCGTTTTAACACCAGATGCGTGCGTCAAAGCACCAACAACTCTTCTTATACATTTTTTATGTTGCAATTAAACTTTTCGGATGATTTGGATCCCGATCCCGATGTTGAAATCCGTTTACTTGGTGTCCGAGTAATCAAAATGCCTTCATTTACCTTGTCATTCCCACGTCTTCACATAGCGACCAAAGTTTCCGATGGTTATTTTTTCTTACTTGTTTCTTCTCATAAATGCACTAGACATTGAAGGACGAAATTGGCTCCTCTCGAAACCCGGAACGGGTTCATTCAGACAAGTAACTAGCCCCTAAAATTAGTGCAAAAAATGCCTTTCTTTCCTCTTTCTCTTATGTGTACTCGTTTTAACACTAGTTACGTGCGTAAAAGCACCAACCACTCTTGTTATAACTTTTTATGTTGCAATTAAACTTTTGGGATGATTTGGAGCCTGATCCCGACTTTGAAACAGTTTACTTGGTGACCAAGTGATCAAAATGCCATGCTATTACCTTGTAATTTCCACGTCTTTACAAAGCAACCGAAGTTTATGATGGTTATTTTTTCTTGCTTGTTACCCCTCGTATATACACTTGAAATTGGAGGACGAAGATTTGCTCCTCTCGAAACTCGGAACGGGTCCATCTAGACATGTAACTAGTCCCTAAAATTAGTGCGAAAAAATGCCTTTATTTCCTCTTTCTCTTATCTGTGCTAGTATTAACACAAGATACGTGCGTAAAAGCACCAACCACTCTTGTTATAACATTTTTAAGTTGCAAATAATTTTTTTGGACGATTTTGAGCACGAAGCCGACGTTAAAAAAATTTTACTTGGTGACCAAGTAATCAAAATGCCTTACTATTACCTTATCATTCCCATGCCTTCACATAATGACCGAAGTTTCCGATAGTTATTTTTTCTTACTTGTTTCCCCTCGTACATACACTTGACATTGGTGGACGAAGATTTTCTCCACTTGGAATGCGGAATGGGTCCATGAAGACAAGTAACTAGCCCCTAAAATTAGTGCAAAAAAATGCATTTTTGCATCTTTCTCTGATTTATTAACGTTTTAACACCAAATGCGTGCGTATAAGCACCAACCACTCTTGTTATAACTTTTTTATTTTGCAATTAAACTTTTGGGACGATTTGGAGCCCGAACCCGATGTTGAAAAAAGTTTACTTGGGGACCAAGTAATCAAAATGCCTTGCTATTACGTTGTCATTCTCACGTCTTCACATAGCGACCGAAGTTTTCGATGATTATTTTTTCTTACTTGTTTCCCCTCATACATACCCATGACATCGGAGGATGAAGATAAACTCCTTTCGGAAACCAGAACGGGACCATTGAGACAAGTAACTAGCCCCTAAAATTGGTGCAAAAAATGCATTTTTTCCCTCTTTCTATGAATTGTAATTGTTTTAACACCAGATGCGTGCGTAAAAGCAACAAGCACTCTTGTTACAACTTTTTTATGTTGCAATTAAACTTTTAGGATGATTTGGAGCACGAACCCGATGTTAAAAAAAGTTTACTTGGTGACCAAGTAATTAAAATGCCATGATATTACCTTGTCATTCCCACGTCTTCACATAGCGACCAAAGTTTCTTATGGTTATTTTTTCATACGTGTTTCCCCTCATACATAAACTTAACATCGGAGGATGATGATTGGATCTTTACGGAACCCGGAATGGGTCAATTCGGACAAGTAACTAGCCCCTAAAATTAGTGCAAAAAAATGCCTTTTTTTACCTCTCTCTCTTATTTGTACTCGTTTTAACACGAGATGCGTGCGTCAAAGCACTAACCACTCTTCTTATAATTTTTTTATGTTACAGTTAAACTTTTGGGATGATTTGGACCCTAAACCCGCCGTTAATGAAGTTTACTTGGTGACTAAGTAGTAAAAATGCCTTGCTATAACCTTGTCACTCCCACGTCTTCACATAGCGACCGAAGTTACCGATGGTTATTTTTTTTTACTTGTTTCCCCTCATATTTACACTTGACATCGGAGGACGAAGATTGGCTCCTCTCGGAACCCAGAACAGGTCCATTCAGACAAGTAACTAGCCCATAAAATTAGTGCAAAAAAATGTCTTTTTTACCTCTTTCTCTTATTTGTACTCGTTTTAACACCAAATGCTTCCGTAAAAGCATCAACCACTCTTGTTATAACTTTTTTATGTTTCAAATAAACTTTTGGGATGATTTGGAGCCTGAACCGACGTTGAAAAATGTTTACTTGGTGACCAAGTAATCAAAATGCCTTGCTATTACCTTGTCATTACAAAATCTTCACATAGCGATCGAAGTTTCCGATGGTTATTTTTTCTTACTTGTTTCCCGTTATACATACACTTGACATGGGAGGACGAAAATTGGCTTCTCTCAGAACCCGGAACGGGTCCATTCGGACAAGTGACTAGCCCCTAAAATTAGTGGAAAAAATGCTTTTTTTCCCTGTTTCTCTTAATTGTACTCGTTTTAACACAAGATGCGTGCGTCAAAGCACTAACCACTCTTGTTATAATTTTTTTATGTTCTAATTAAACTTTAGGGATGATTTGCAGCACGAACCCGACGTTGAAAAAAGTTTACTTGGTGACCAAGTAATCAAAATGCCTTGTTGTTACCTTGTCATTCCTACGTCTTCACATAGCGACCGAAGTTTCCGATGGTTATTTTTTCTTTCTTGTTTCTCCTCATACATACACTTAAGAATAGAGCGCAAAGATTGACTCCTGTTGGACCCCGGATCGGGTCCATTTAGACGAGTAACCAGCCCCTAAAATTAGTGCAAAAAAATGCATTCGGAAAAGTAACTAGCCCATAAAATTAGTCCAAAAAAATGACTTTTTTTCCCACTTTCTGTTGTTTGAACTCGTTTTAACACAAGATACGTGCGTCAAAGCACTAACCACTCTTCTTAGGACTTTTTTATGTTCCAATTAAACTTTTGGGATGATTTGGAGCACGAACCCAAGATTGAAAAAAGTTTACTTGGTGACGAAGTAATCAAAATGCCTTTCTATTCCCTTGTCATTCCTATGTCTTCACATAGGGAATGAAGTTTCTGATAGTTAGTTTTTCTTACTTTTTTTCCCTTCATACATACCCTTGACATCGGAGGACGAAGATAAGCTCCTCTCGGAACCCGAAATGGGTCCATTTAGACAGGTAACTAGCCCCTAAAATTAGTGCAAAATAATGCTTGTTTTCCCTCTTTCTCTTATTTGTACTCATTTTAACACCAGATGCGTCTGTAAACGCACCAACCACTCTTGTTATAATTTTTTTATGTTCCAATTAAACTTTTGGGATGATTTGGAGCCGGAACCCGACGTTGAAAAAAGTTGACTTGGGACCAAGTAATCAAAATGCCTTGCTATTACCTTGTCATTACCATGTCTTCACATAGCGACCGAAGTTTCCGATGGTTATTTTTTCTTACTTGTTTCCCCTTATACATACACTTGACATCGGAGGAAGAAGATTTCCTCTGCTCGGAACTAGGAATGGGTCCATTCAGACAAGTAACCAGTCCCTGAAATTATTGCAAAAAAATGTTTTTTTTTCTTTTTCTCTTATCTGTACTCGTTTTAACACAAGAAACGTGCGTAAAAGCACAAAACCACTCTTGTTATAACTTTTTTATGTTGTAATAAAACTTTTGGAATGATTTGGAGCCCGAACTCGACGTTGACAAAAGTTTACTTGGTGACCAAATATTCAAAATGCCTTGCTGTTACCTTGTCATTCCTACGTCTTCACATAGCGACCGAAGTTTCCGATGGTTATTTTTTTCTTACTTGTTTTCCCTCGTACATACACTTGACATCGGAGGACGAAGATTCGCTCCTCTCGGAACCCGGAGGAGGTCCATTAAGACAAGTAACTAGCCTCTTAATTTAGTGCAATTTTTTTTTTATTTTTTCCTTTTTCTCCTATTTGTACACGTTTTAACACATGATACGTGCGTAAAAGCACCAGCCGCTCTTGTTATAACTTTTTTATGTTGCAATTAAACTTTTGGGATGATTTGGAGCACGAACCCGACGTTGAAAAAAGTTTACTTTGTGACTAAGTAATCAAAATGTGTTCTATTACCCTGTCATTCCCACATCTTCACATAGTGATCGAAGTTTTCGATGGTTATTTTTTCTGACTTGTTTTCCCTCATACATACACGTGACATTGAAGGAGAAAGATTGGCTCCTCTCGGAACCCAAAACGGGTCAATTGAGACAAATAACTAACCCCTAAAATTGGAGCAAAAAATGCTTTTTTTCCTTCTTTCTCTTATTTGTACTCGTTTTAACACAAGATGCGTGTGTAAAATCACCAACAACTCTTGTTATAACTTTTTTATGTTGCAATTAAACTTCTGGGATGATTTGGAGCAGGAAGTCAACGTTAAAAAAAGTTTACTTGGTGGCCAAGTAATCAAAATGCCTTGTTATTACCTTGTCATTTCCATGTCTTCACATAGCGACCGAAGTTTCCGATTGTTTTTTTTTTACTTGTTTCCCCTCCTACATACACTTGACATCGGAGGAGCTAAGATTAGCTCCTCTCAGAATGGAATAGATCCATTCAGACAAGTAACTAGCCCCTAAAGCTAATGCAAAAAAATGTCTTTTTTCCATGTTTCTCTTATTTGTACTCGTTTTAACACAAGATACGTGCGTAAAAGCACCAACCACTCTTGTAAGAAATTTTTTATGTTGCAATTAAACTTTTGGGACAATTTCGAGCCCGAACCCGACGTTGAAAAAAGTTTACTTGGTGACCAAGTAATAAAAATGCGTTGCTATTACCTTGTCATTCTCATGTCTTCATATAGCGACCGAAGTTTCCGATGGTTAGTTTTTCTTACTTGTTTCCCCTCTACATACACTTGACATCGGAGGAGCCAAGATTGGCTCCTCTTAGAACCCGGAACGGGTCCATTCAGACAAGGAACTAGCCCCTAAAATTAGTGCAAAAAAATGTTTTTTTTCCGCTTTCTCTTATCTGTATTCGTTTTAACACAAGATACGTGCGTAAAAGCACCAACCACTCTTGTTATAACATTTTTATGTTGCATTTAAACTTTTAGAACAATTTGGAGCCCGAACCTGACGATGAAAAATGTTTACTTGGTGACCAAGTAATCAAAATGTCTTGCTATTACGTTGTCATTCTCACGTATTTACATAGCAAACGAAGTTTCCAATGGTCATTTTTTCTTACTTGTTTCTCCTCCTACATACACTTGACATCGGAGGAGCCAAGATTGGCTTCTCTCAGAACCCGGAACAGGTCAATTCAAACAAGTAACTAGCCCCTAAAATATGTGCAAAAAATTATTTTTTTTTCCTCTTTCTCTTATTTGTACTCATTTTAACACAAAATACGTGCGTAAAAGCACTACCCACTCTTGTTATAACTTTTTTATGTTGCAATTAAACTTTTGGGATAATTTGGAACCCGAACCCGACATTGAAAGAAGTTTACTGGTGACCAAGTAATCAAAATGCCTTGCTATTACCTTGTCATTCCCATGTCTTCACATAGCGACCAAAGTTTCCGATGGTTATTTTTCTTACTTGTTTCCCCTCATACATACACTTGACATCGAAGGAGCCAATTGGCTCTACTCTAAACCCAGAACGGGTCCATTCAGACAAGTAAGTAGCCCCTAAAATTAGTGCAAAAAAATATTTTTTTTCTCTTTTTCTTATATGTACTCGTTTTAACACAAGATACGTGTGTAAAAGCACCAAAAAATCTTGTTATAACTTTTTGATGTTGCAATTAGACTTTTGGTACGATTTGGAGCCCGAACCCGACGTTGAAAAAAG
>QAOC01036831.1:264687-279309 GCA_003255005.1 Begonia fuchsioides | reverse complement strand
AATAATTGATTGCTTTAAAACCTTTTAAAGCTAACACTTAGAACCCAACGGTTGATAACAAATGTCGGGTTGAAATGTGGTAATTGAGTAGTTTCTGTGTTTCAATCATATCATGCCTTAGAAGAGCATAACGGACAAAGTGTTCTTCTACAAAGTTGTAGTAGACGTCTAGATAAGAAGATTGATAGGTATATCATTTCTATTTAACTTATGGAGATAAAGTTATGTTTATTTGAATTTGGTGAAGGAAAACCGTACTATAGAATTATTGATTTTGAGCGATGTTTGGTATTTCGTATATTTGATTATGTTCAACTCATAATTTGATGTTTAAATCTTCTACAAAATTATACTAGACTCAATAAGGAAAAAAATAGTTTTTGAATTATTGAAATCCGAGTTGTGGAACGAAAGTTATGAAAATTTTAAAAGGGTCAACACCTTGAATGAGAGGTCGACATCTTATTGCTGAAGTATTAACTTTTCAATGAAATTTTAGGAAAGTAAATCCATGATTAATTAAGAATGGACCAATAGGAAAGTGCCACATGGAAAGGATGGTGACACCTCATGCATGAAAAGGTGATGAGCTTGGATGGTCACACTTCATGCTTGAACATGGCTCACCTTCTAAAGGGATAAAATTTGTTGGAGTCTTCAGCTATTAGTCATCCCGACCTTCTGCTCTCTCTCTCTGCTCTCTCTTGCAGATCTCTCTCATCTCTAAATCCTTTCAAAAATCGTGTGAGAAAAGTAGGGTTTGTGACAAAAGTGTGAGGTTCTAGTGTTTTGTGCAAGAAATTTTGGTGTTTAAGAGCTAGAAGTGCAAGAGAAGAAAAAGCCTACGACTCAAGCCCTAAGGTACCAAGAAATACCTTTAAGATGTTCATTTTGGTGCTGTAATGACTTATAAGGGAAGGAATTTACGTTACATGGTTAGGAATACATGAAATTGTGAAGGTAATTTATGAGTATACACTTTATTAGTCATGTTACCCAGTTTCAGAAATGTAAATTTTACAAAGTCTTTGAGTTACAATTTGGTCATGATCTCTTCTAATGAAGTGTAGTCAACATTCGAAGGTTTAGATTGGTACCTTAAGCGTTCTGAGCCGATTAGTGTAACGAAAGTTGTATATATCGGAAGTTGAGGTAAAAACAGGGTATGAACTAATACAGTCATGTTATACTCGATTTTAAAGATGTAGAATTTATGAGGCTTTTAATTGATAATCTTATCACAACGTCTTCTGAAGAAATGTATTAGACATCTTAAGTATGAATTTGATGCCTTAAGTGTTTTGATCAGAGTTTTGTAAAAAAAAGTTATGAATGCTTAAAGTTTCTGGTAAAATAGGATATTACGAGTTTTGCTTATATTATTTTATTTTATGATGTTAAGGTATATAAGCAAGCTCATTGGATCCTTAAGGACTCAGAATACTAAGCATAAGCTAAAGAGATCAAGTAAATAAATTCTTGCTTGTCTTTGGCCCCTTAGGGGACTACATCACAAAGAATTGAGTTAATGTTGCATTGTTAGTATGAGTAATTTATTTAATTAATAATTATAAGTATATTAATGATAATATTCTGTTGGGGTGTATCACACCGTACACCGACTCAAGTGCTTTGGGTTTGATTGGTGTTTGATTGACATTGTTCGATGTTTGATGTTTGATATTTGATGTTTGATGTGTAAATTGCTTTATAAGTATAATTATGTTAAGAAAGTCTATGAATGTCATTCATGTTATTGAGAAACGCTTGCTTATTGTACGTTTGCATATGATTGAGTTATTTTTAATATGTCATGCATATGTATTCTCATGATCATGCATCATGTTTTAAGAAAAGAACAAAAATATTTTTAATGCATGTTTTCAAAATGTCACCCAATCGGATGTCAGGATGGTATGAGACGTCCCCGGCATTCGATGCATTAATGTATGTAAAGCTGAAACAATGGGATGAAGCCACATGGTGGTAAGCTTGGTCGAGAGGGCTAGGTGATGCCACGAGATGGTACCCGAAAATGTGATGGACCTTGGTGGAACCACGGGGTGAAGCTTTTGATCAGGGCGCATGGGTGAAAGTCAGGTCAAGAGGGCCTGAGCTTTCCGGGTCGAGAGAGTCCGTGCTTTCCGGGTCGAGAGGACCTGGGGGCTACCTGGTGGGGTCTGTGGTCAAGGCGGTCACGAGATGGAAAGCCAGGTCAAGTAAACGAGAACGATAAAGAACGAAATGAATTGTATGTATTTATGAAAGCACAAACATGTTAGGCATGTAAGTTCATCGGATTACTTACTGAGCTTTAGACTAATAAGTTATGCTTTGTGATGTAGGTGATGAAGGTGATGAGCTTAGCCCCCTCCCTGTTTGATGTGATAATCACGCCGTGGATGAGACAAATTTGGTGCGGGAAGCTTGAATCGTTAAGTGCCGACCCGTAAGAATGTCAAGAGATGTTTTGATGTATTTTGAAGTGTTTAGTTTTGAACAATGTTTATAAATATGATTACTAAATGTTTTATAAATATGTTTTATATGTATGATGTTATATTTGACTTGAATAAATGATGAGTTTTTCACAATTTTATCCAAATGCTTTCGCTGAGTTTTACGAAAAAAATTTAAAACCAAACGCCTTTTCAGAATAAAAAATTTTTATGTAAAAAAAAAGGGATATTATAACTATAGAGGACAACTTCCCTTCTACAATAAATTGAGTGATCAATTGTCACAATTCCGAAAAATACGTAGTTAAGTATCCCTAAATATACTTTGAAGTTCAAAGATTATACTTATCATATCACTTTGATTGGACTTTTATCTTCGATGATTACTATATGTATCGTCCCGTGTTTGTAGAAACACAGATATTCAGAATTATTCTTAAATAATTATTACAAATAGGCCTATGCTATGTGTCATCTCCAATTTTATAAAATTTTTGAACGACCAAACTATTTAAATATATATATATATATATACTTGTGGAATTGTGGTGATAAAAAAAGGGGAATCCAAGGTAAGTATTTGGTGCATGATGTTTAATGTCCCCAACTTGTCAAGTAGCTGCCATAAATACATAATGAGATTTTTTTTACAAATTGTGAAAATAGGAATTTCATGACTCGAAATGAAATTCAAGATTCCGGCCGAATTTATATAATTAACGCCTTAACGGTGGTAGGTCATTGCTACGACATCTTCAATGTCATACGAAAGAAGGTAATCTTCGAAAACAATTTCTCAATTTATTATTCGAATTTCTCATTCTTCTGATCACAGGTGCCACCTCTTGGTGTTTTTTTAGGATGTTACTTTAGATAGTCATCGAGCTCGAGTCGAGGCCAATTTTAAACTAACGTGCTTGTGAGTCAGGCTCGCTAGCCGACGCGCAAGCTTGAGTCTAACTTTTCCTCTTTTTTTTTTTTAAAAGCTCATCTGTTTTGGCTTGAAAGCCTTGTGGACTTGGCTGAAAAATCTTTAAATGCTCCAAGACGAGCTTAAGCAGTGTCGTTTGACACTTCTAGAACCAAGTAGTAAGTTTCTTGGATAAGCAAAACAATGGGCTTTTATTGGTTCGATTCGTTTGACCCAAAAACCCGGTCTAAGGTCCATTAATCCACAGTGAGGCCCAAGCTCAAAGGCCCTTCCGTCCTCCCGCTTATTGTGCTGAGCGCGGCCCTCTCTTCTCCTTCTCGGTCAGTTCCTTTCTCTTCCACATTCTTCCAGGTCTTTGCCATGGCGTCTTCTAAATCTTCTTTTATTCGCCTCTATGGTTATGATTTGCTGTTTGGATTTATCGCCGTGTTTTATGTGGTTACTGTGCCCTACACCAAGGTCGAAGAGAGTTTTAATGTTCAGGTAGTTTTGAGAAAAATAATTTTTTTTTTGCTGGTTAAATTTCTCTGCAATGAATATTTAGTCAGGTAATTATGAAAATTTTCTTTTATTTTTATCGTTGGATTGGATTGGTATTCATGTCTTTGTAGCTGGGTAGTCGAGGCTGACCAATTTCTGAATTGAATACAAGCAATTCTGCTTCTTCATTTTTTAAATATGTTCTTTTGAAATGAAAATCATTTTGAGGAATTGGCAGAGTTAAGAGTTAATGCTTGATAAAGCTAATAAGCTCTCTAAAGATTTTGATATATTTTATTCTCGTCGTTCTCCTTACCTAAATCGATCTTCATGGCAACAATGATTCTCTAATGATCTCGTTTCTGATTGGCATTAGCTGTATTAGTTGGCCTTTGTGAGTATTAGATTACTTAAGAGTTTCTATTTAGCACTCAGTGTTGCTTTAGATAAATATGCTCTGAAGATTTTTTTTTTCACATGCTCGCTTCTTTTCTCTGTCGTTTTTTTCCTGGCTTATATTATGTGTTAGATACTTCTTACTAGCATTCAGGAAGCCAAAAAATGTTATATTTTATGATTTATGATTTATTCTTATTCCTTTCATCTACTTATAGAGTAATTGACATTGGCATCTGCTTCAGATATCTCAATTAGTTTCCTTTTAAGTTCTGGTCTTTTGTTCGTCTCTATTATATTTTGTAATATGAGTTTCTCCTATGAATTTCAAACCTAGTTTTACTTACTTGATGCAGGCTATACATGATATTTTGTATCATCGACATCACTTGGATGACGTAAGTATTACATGTGTTAGGTATGTTTTTTTGAGTTGTATATTGATGAATTATGAAAGTTTTAATTTTCTTCTAAATAGTTATTTTGGTTTTGCTGTTTCCATTGATAGTATGATCACTTGGAGTTCCCTGGAGTAGTTTCTCGAAGTTTTATTGGTATAATTTGCTTAAGTCTATGAAGTTTCTCTTTGCTTTATACTATTCAAGACTTTTTTGGCTTGAATTCATTAAAATCTTTCTTCCTCTCATTCAGAAATTTAAAAAATTATGTCACTAACTAACTTTTTTCTTCTAGGGGCATTGCTGGTGTCATTTTTGGCATCACCATTTATTCTGGTGATAAAGTTGCTGCATTTGCCAAAGTTATATGGCCTTATTGCAGGTTATTCAGTGCTATCAATAGAATTAATAACACCTTTAGACTATCTAGTATAAGTTTCTGAATACCTTTTATTTATTGGATGCACATTTGGAAGTACGTTATTTTGGAAGTATGTAGTTAATAAAATTTTAATTGAGCTTAGGAAAATTGAAAGGGGCATTTTTCTAGTTAGTGGGACATTATTTTGTTGGTTCCTTTTTGCATGATTTGAACAAACGTTTCAAGCTTAAACAAAATTGATATATTTGTGGGGCATTAAAAATTTGGAATTATGTTCAGTTGATAATTTCTTGATATTCTGTTATACTTTTCCGATAGAGTGATCTTAAATGAAGATGACCTCAGCATTTGATAATATTATATTCTTTACAAATATACAAATTTGATTAACTAACACAAACTAAGTTTTGTTGTGTAGCTCGTGTTGCGTTAGGTTTTATTATGCTATCTACCTTGCGATTTTTCCGCATTCAGGTACTTTTGTTCTGTTTCCTTATTTTTCTATTTCTTATATATTTTTCCTTTTATTAGTATATATCTCTTTATGAGTCCCTAAACTTGAGCTGTGCACATTGCTTGTCTTTGAAGGTTCGAGACAAATTTGGTCATCAGGTAGAAGCTTTCTTTGTATTGTTTACCGCACTGCAGTTTCACCTGCTGTTCTATGCTACCCGCCCACTGCCAAACATACTAGCACTATGCGTAGGTATAATTTTTCAGTCTTGTGAGAATGTAGAAGTATTGATGTAAATTTCTGCTTGTGTAGTTTTGCATGATAGGTCTAATTGCTGGCATAGAAACTAGGTGACTGTGCTTTGGATAAAGTAAAAAGAAAGTGAAAACTTTGGTAACTTAAATGAAGGTGATCAACTACAAATGACATAAATATTGAAAGAGATGGAAATTAAATGACATATCTTTCACATGATCTGGTGAGCAGTTGCACATCAGCTCTTTAAGAAACCGATGGAACCATATGTTGTAATCAATCTATTTTCACTCCTGTTTTTCTACCATTAAAATCTAACAATAACTAAATGTGGATGTATCATAACTATGAGCAGACGTGTTTTCTGTCCTTCCGGTTCCATTCACTCAAGACTATGAGCTCATTAGTTTTTCTTTTATCTGTTTAGATGGTAGCTGTTTACATTAAGATATCAATGACTTATCATTTTCAATAATTTGTGCAGTGAATCTTGCGTACGGATTTTGGTTTAAGGGACACTTTTACACAGCACTAAACTGTTTGGTATGTTCTTTAAATGCTAAAGTTGGAGTTGGACTGTATCTCCAAAGCTTGTTTTTGGTGCTGTTGATTATACTGCAGTTGTTTATGTTAGATTGTTACCACTTTGATTGACACTCATTTTCTACATTTTTCATAATTCTAACTGCGGATTCATCTACTGGCCCTAGCACGTTCAAGTTGATTCAGTTTTTTATCCACTTACGTTTCTTGTTTTAAAAATATTTAAAAGTTTTACTCTGGTGATGTTCCTTTGAATTATACGTGCCTAGGCAAATTCTGAAAAAGGTCCATCATTGTCGAGTGTTTTGCTATATCTTAGTATGTTACCAATAAGAATCTATTTTCAATTCCACTTGTTAAGAATCTTTGGAGTAACACAGTATGATAGTAATATTCTTGCACTAATTCTTTGAAATTCATTTGACAATTTTATTCTGTAATTTTGATGTAATTTGCTTGATGCTTACTTTGTTTCTCACAGGTTGCGTACATATTCATTTAGTACTACTTCGTTTTTTTTTACATATTTACCATGTTAATTATTGGATTTATGGAAATATTCTCACTTCTTTTTTCAATAATCAGATTTTTGCTACTTTCGTCTTTAGATGTGACATCTTGCTACTTCTTTGTCCTCTTGGCTTGGAATTTCTGCTGGTATGTGCATGTTTCACCTTCACATCATATTTCATTTTCTAAGATTTCTCTCTCACTGTTTTGTGTTGGAATTTCTTCCATAAAATGGAATTTACTGGTAATCTTGTGCGGAAGCATCTACTTTGAAAGTACAATATTTCTGACCAGTCATGCCTTGCCAAGGAAAACAAAGAGCAACTAGCTTTAGTGGTTTATATTCTTCTGTTAGTAATTATAACTCTTATTGTTATCATAGAAGTGTAATTGTATCAAGGAAAAAATGCATTGTAAAAGAATATAATTAGCATATTCTAAACAGCATGCTGGTAATTAAAGATTGCGTTAAGTAAGAAATGGTACTGCAGTGCTATACTTAGTTTCTAACTGTACCTCTTGATGTGCCAATAGTTAAACAGAGGCACTACTTAAATCATGTCGACCGCCACATGTAGGTGCATGTAGACTTAATAGCATAGATTATGCATAGTATTATTTTCAAGAAAATTTGGACCAATAAAATGAATTAAGAACTTAAAAATTGTATTATTAGCAGTGGTCTCATGTCTTAAAGCAATTTCAAATTTTCTCCACAGACCAAATCAATATCACTATGGGAGGCATTAAAACGTTGCGTAATTGTTTCTCTATCATGTGTAGGTACGTGAATAATGTTTAACTGTTCTTCAATATTTATATTGTGATCCTTATCCTTTCATCTATGCAATTTCATACGTGCACTCACTGCCACATTTTGTTTTATTGATCGATCAATGCAGGTATGACCGTGTTAATTGATTCGATAATGTGGAAGAAGATACTTTGGCCTGAATTCCAAGTTTTCTGGTTCAACTCTGTTCTTAATCGGAGCTCAGAATGGGGTGTATCCAAGCAGCAATATTCCTTTTTTTCATAAAGAAAACATCTGTGATGAGCAAATTTGACTAGTATTGCATTCTAAAAATATTAATCAACACAAAATGAAATGCAGAAGTTGAATAAATTCTCAATAAGCTGCATTGTTGTCTTGAATTATGAATAAAATCAGTTAATGCTGTTTTGAGTCCAGGATACTACTAACCAAAAGATTCTGTAAATCACATTTTAACAATTTTATTAAACTGTTGACGTTCCTTAATTACACTTTGTCAGACACATCCTTTCCACTGGTATTTTACTTCAGCAATTCCCAGGTTATTGCTTGCTGCCTATCCTCTTTTTGTGGTGAGAATTCAGATATTATCTGAATTTTATTATCAAAATGTTATCTTTTTTTGTTTTTTTTTTATTGCATGCTTCTTAAATAATTTAGGTACAGTTTAATCTTGAAAAGATTCTTCATACATATGGCAGGAGATTGTTTTTTTGCTTGGCCTATCTAGTATTGGCCATTTCTAACTTGACGAGTCACTTTGATGCAGTTGGGAGTCTTGCTTGAAAAGAGACTTTTACCTTTCATTCTTCCTGTTTTTTGCTTCATTTTACTGTACTCTAAGCTTCCCCACAAGGTATTAAAAAGACCGTGAAATTCAGCAGGTTGTGTCCATCTTGTTAAACATGAGTATTTTTGTTGAATTCTCTTATGCAGGAGCTCCGATTTATAATTCCATCAGTTCCAATCTTCAATGTATCTGCATCAGTTGCAGCTAATAGGATGTATGTTATGTCGTTTATCCCTATCAATGCACTGCATTGATTTTTTATAAGAAATAATCACTGGACGAGAATTTTACTTTATTGTTTATGCTGTTTTTTCTATAGTTTTCAAATCTTTCCTAACAAAACTTTGTAAAATCTTCAAGCAAGATTGACTTGGATCTGAAATTGAAAAAAGAAGGATACCCTTGGTGAACTTGTCAATTTCAGATCTCTGATAATCAAAGCAAGCTACAATTTTTTTCATATTTTTCATTTGGAGTTGTAGATCTTCTTGCTGTAATTTATTTTAGAGTATTCTGATAGGGTAGAAAAACAATAAATAGATAATTGACAATAACACGAAGCAAAACATAGAAAAAAATAGGAACAGATCACAAATCTGACTATACATGGATTGGAATCCAGACTCCGGGTTTATACAGAGACAAAATTCTCAATACCCTTCTCTTTTCTCCAAAACTAACTTGTGCTCCCTATCTATGATCCCCCTAGAATCAATACCCTACACCAAGAGTGTCCCCAAGCAAAAACATACATCAATTCCGAAAACTACCTTTGGCAGTAACCCTTTAATTTCTTCCTACGACTGTAATGTTTCCCAAACTTCTTCTCTGTATCATTTTCTTATAATTTTGAAACTCTTTGATTTTTTCCCCGTATTCTTGTTCTCTTGCTAATAATTTACGATAGTATTTTCCCTTCTGACAGCTACAACAACAGAAGCAAGCCGTTTTGGAAGTTACTTTACCTTGCTCTAATAGGATCAATGTTGATGAGGTTGGTTATCTGTTTGTTCCTTTTGCATCCCCCATATGATGGTTGTTTTCATCTTATTCATCTTGTTATCTACTTTGTAGTTTAGGGTGCAGTATCATCACCTTCATGGCATCGTATGAGAATTATCCCAGTGGTTATGCTTTAAAAGAGTTGCATCAAAGTGGTCTGTTCCTCTCTCTCTCTCTCTAATAGACATCTTTACCTCATGTTTCAAAGCGGATGCTTGGTCCTTGCTTGATGGAAAAGAGATCATTATGATGATTTTCCATTGCCAGCACATGAAAATTTACTAATCTGAAAGATCTTAAACGCCCTATGCTTTTGGTTCTTTAATTCTGATCTCTTACACGGGTTCATGTGTAGTTAACTTTATGGGAAATGATTTAATTTTATGTCTAGCAATCTTCATCAGTTTATCAACTTTTAAATCTGGTAGTACTATCACTTTGAAGGAAATACGCGATAAATATAACAAATTTGGTTTTTCATCTTCATCAACAGTCATGAGAGTGTTGCCTAAAAAAATTATCTGGTCCTTATTGCTCTTCCTCGATGGTCTAATTGTGTTGCATTTGTAAGATACTGAGCATCAACCTTTTTACAGGTTATCTTGCTAACAGTACAAATGAACATTGGGTTCATATTGATCCTTTCTCTGCTATGAATGGAATTTCTCGCTTTTGTGAAGATACTTTTCCGTGGAGGTATTGATTTAGAGCATTTAACTCTTGGTGATAGTGATTCCTATCGTGAAAAACTTGCTTTTCACCAATTGGTAAGACAAGTACAGTGCAATGGGATTGGAGAATAAGAATACTTTTTCAAGACATTTAGTTGGGTTCTTTTATCATAATATCATATGTTTATCTATATCTTTCTATAGATATTTTAATTATAAACGCTGGGTACGTTAGAAATTCTGAAATGGTTGCATATTTTGTGACATTTTATTTGCAGAACCAGTTCTTATTGTGGCTACATAACTTCACCTTAAACTACTTTGTATTGCTTGGAATATCGAACTTTGGGACTTGTTTATTGTTGAGTGACAAATATTATAACAAAAAAAGATACTGTATAATTATGACTAAACTTGAAGGTTCATGTAAGCATAGAATTACAGTACAGTGTACTGGGGTTGTTAATTCATTATTTGTCTGCTGGCCAAAAGAACCTTTCTTTTAGA
Source organism: Begonia fuchsioides (assembly GCA_003255005.1). NCBI lineage: Eukaryota > Viridiplantae > Streptophyta > Magnoliopsida > Cucurbitales > Begoniaceae > Begonia > Begonia fuchsioides. The sequence continues at coordinate 268,756 of QAOC01036831.1, read as the reverse complement.
GCCCCTAAAATAGGCAAGTAAATCATTGATGGAATTTTAGAGTTGAAGGTTTATTTCATGTCATATGCCTTTGTGACCATTTTTATTCCCTTCTTTCATTGTTATACGATTACATTATTGTATCAAATGCAGGTACTCTAAAGAAGAAAATATTCCTCTTGAAGAATTATATCTGAAAAATTTCACCTATCTTATCAAGTGAGTTTCTCTAGTTTTTGATTTTATGTTTTTATTTTTAGCTTTTCTTAGAAAGGCTTTTCATCAATATATTCTGGTACATTCCTGCCAAAATTAGGTTATTTATTTGAAAGAAGAGTATAACTTCCAAAGGATACATCTTTTGTTTGGTAAATTTACCGCGTCTTGAATTTATTTATGCTCATAGACATAATAGAAAAGCATGCATTACCCATGTTGTATCGTATCAACCACCAAACTGGTGAGCCTATAGATCCAAATTCTAGAATTCTGATAAGACCCAATTCCATATAAGAATATTAGGGTATTGGGTTTATATTTTATATATATAAAAGCGGTTTGTGTGAGAGTAAGCGAAGAAAAACTAGAGTATGATTTTGGGAGTGGTGAACCGCCATTAATGTGCTCGGAAGAAGCAAACTGCTTGTATTTCGTATTTCTGTTAAATCGAACTTTGTTCTCCTCTTTAGTGCGATGTTCTTGTGTTTTTCTGGGTTGTATTTCCATAGGGGGTCCTACCAAATTCATGGTGTGCAATCCATCATTTCTATGCTGATAGTTTGGACGTAGAAACATGTGCCATATGCATAAGAATAACAGTAAAGACCTCCATTCTAAAATTTGCACAATTTAAATTAGTCTCATGCCTGATTATATGCTTGATAGTGAACATCCTCGTGTCAATGGATTCAAATGCCTCTTTGCTTCAAGTGGGTTCTCCCGGATTCAGCTTCAAGCTCGGATTCCTCCCATTCAACTGGTCAGCATCCGCCCTTAATTTCAATGTTGGAATGAATTTAAGTCTCCTAAAATTGTTGTACAAAACCTTATTTATTTCATTGATCGCAGCTCAAAGAGCCCAAAGTATACGTGCATGGAAATTCCAAGGTGATGGATATTTTTTATAAAGATTGGCCAGGATGCTTCCAGAGCTAAGCATTAGTCTCAGAAGTGTCCAAGTATGGCCCCTAATTTTATCTAATTTCTTGTGCTTTCTGGAGGACTGAAGTGGCAAAAAAGCTCTTAAGTTATAAGTGTAGTCTCTCTATAAGCAAGTAATATTCGAATAATTTTTTATTAAATTGAAAAGGTGAAAAGACTAATGTTTTTCGAAAGAAGTTGAAGAACTAGAAGCACCACAGTTCATAGTTCAACTGGAATGAGTTGGTAGAAGTAGATTATTAGTCGTAAAGTCGTAAGTTTATACATTTAGGTGGGTGGGAGGGCCAGACTCAGACAGGTGTGGTGGAATCAATTTGACAATTTCGGTTCGATTTTGCATTTATACACGTCTCAATTTCAATTTCGGTGCAAAAGATAGACTAAATGATGGAAGATACATTTGATTTTTAAAACTTTGAAATATAAGGATGGAAGAAAGTGAAGTAGGTTATAGTGACTCAATTAATAGAAATATAACGATAAAATATTGATTAATAATATTATAAACTTTAATAAATTAATTGAAAAATGTTGATAATTTAAGCCCATCTAAGACAATTATAATGTTTAATCTCATTCGAAAAACACTAACACTTTGAAAATAGAAAACACCTAGAACTTTGAAGATAATCATCTTAAATATAATTAGTAGTTATTTGTAACATATTGAATTAATTGTAATTAAATTATAATAGTTTTTGATTGACACGTATTAGGAGCGATACAGGGGATAAATAACTTTTTTTTTTTTTAAAAAGGAAGCGAGATGTGGAAAAATTAATGAAAGCGATCCGCCATAATCGACCTGCTTCCGTCTTCCTGGAATCATCAGAACCTCTGCGAATCCGCCACTCTTCTCCATCGGATTGATTGTCTGGCACTAGTCTATCTCTCTCTCTCCATCTATCTCTGAGAATTCTAACCTTCGACTCTGTCAAGACCGAAATTCGGGATTGGCCACTGTTTTTTGAAGTGAGAATGGCGGAATTTTTGGATTTAGAAGCTCAAGACGGAGTTCGAATGCCATGGAATGTTGTGCCTGGAACGAAGCAAGAAGAGACCAACTGCTTTGTGCCAGTTTCCGCCTTGTATACTCCGATCAAGGCGTTTCCGAACATGCCGGTGCTGCCTTACGCCCCTCTCCGCTGCCGCACCTGCCGCTCCATTCTCAATCCATTTGTTACGGTTGATTACGCTGCGATGATCTGGATCTGTCCCTTTTGCTTTCAGAGAAATCATTTTCCTCCTCAGTATGCTTCCATTTCTGATGTCAATCTCCCCGCGGAGTTGTACTCTCAGTATACCACGATCGAATATGAGTCTCCTGGAGAAAGTGCCTCCTCCATGCCCCCTGTTTTCATGTTTGTCCTCGATAGCTGCATAATCGAAGAGGAAATTGCGTTTCTCAAGTCCGCCCTTTGTCAGGCAATTGATTTGTTGCCTGATAATTCTCTCGTTGGACTTGTTACTTATGGTACTTTTGTTCATGTTCACGAATTAGGATTCGGTCAAATTCAGAAGACTTACGTGTTTAAGGGTTCTAAAGAAGTGTCTAAAGATCAGCTTTTGGAACAAATGAGCTTCTTCGTCAAGAAGCCTAAACCTCCTACAGGTGTGGTAGCTGGTGTTAGGGACGGGCTTTCGACTGAGAGCATTTCACGCTTCCTTTTACTGAAATCTGAATGCGAGTTTGCTCTAAACTCTGTATGTACTTTGTATATGATGATCATTAGAATTATTCATTTGAAAATTGTAGTATATGAGTTGACTATGTTTTGTTTAATGAGTAGGTTTTGGAGGAGTTGCAGAAAGATCCTTGGGCTGTGCCAGCAGATCAACGAGCCTCGAGGTGCACTAGTACTGCGTTGAGCATAGCTGCCAGTCTGCTTGGAGCATGTGTTCCTGGCTCTGGAGCCAGAATCATGGCGTTTGTAGGTGGGCCCCCAACTGAAGGGCTGGGTGCTGTAAGTAGTTTTCTTCTTTTCTTATGGTTAATTATCTTATTTTAATTGTTCTGATGGTGCTTCATATGTATTAATATGATAAGTACACACTTCCAATTGACAATTACTCCCTACACACACCCTTAGAAAATAAACGATCCGATTACAAACCAACCAAACAGCAACAGCACTTAATTATATTGTTAATCTCCGCTACACAGCCAACGATTAGCATAACTTCAAACAGGTTTTCGAGACCCTGTCGTCTCCCTCCAGGCAGCCATTCCTTTCCCCTTGTTTCATCCCGAAACTGTCCATTTGAAGGAAATAACTGTATCAACAGTTATTTCCCATCTTCCCGCCTGGGTTCTCTTTTTTTAAAACGTTTTCTATTATAAGTAAACCTTATAATAGGTAAAGTCTTATCAATACTCCCCGCCCAAAGACGAACTTTGTCCTCAAGGTTAAAATTTGGAAATTGAAAGCGAATGACATCAAATTCCTCCCATGTAGCTTCGAACATTTTGTTTTACATCCAGCAAGGATTCTGGTTCAACTAAGTTGGGGGTCGTCTCGGATATTGCTTCCGGTAACGTGGTTGAGGTAGGAATTTCCCCCTTAACTGCTTTTAACAACGAAACATGAAAGACTGGATGGTCCGGCAAGAGTAGTTTATAAGCCACCTTCTCGATTCGTTGTAATACCTGAAAAAGACCATAAAACCGAGGAGATAATTTCAAATTTAGCTTTGGTGTTACCGATTTTTGGCGATAGGGTTGAAGACGAAGCCAAACCCAATCCCCCTCCTTAAATTCGGCAAAACGACGTTTTTTGTTGGCCGAAATTATCATACTCGATTGGGCGGAAGCTAAATGGTTCTTCAGAAGCGATATAATTTGATCACGTTCTTGCATCTGAATATCCACGGCCGTGACAGTAGCGGTTGATGGTCTATCAAACTGTAACACCTTTGGAGGATTTCGTTT
>QAOC01036831.1:221911-263358 GCA_003255005.1 Begonia fuchsioides | reverse complement strand
TTGTATGATACCCGCTGCTAACATTTCGCCCACGAGTCTTTCTATCTCATCCTTTTGTATAATAGGATAACGATAAGGCCTCACATTAACCGGTAATGCTCCATCTTTTAATATAATCGCATGATCATGACTCCTCGATGGTGGTAACCCTTTTGGTAATTGTAAAACATCTTGAAATTGATGAAGCAATTTCTCGATTTCCATCGGTAGTACGCTTTCCTTTGAAATTGAGTTATCGCAATTTACCATTTCCAAAATCATTCCCGAATTACCCTTCTTCATTGCTTGGATCATTGCTTTTAGAGAAATATTCGATTTGCACAGGCTCGGATCACCTTTAATAAATACTGCTTGACCCAAAATAGTCACCCTCATTATCAATAATTTTCAATTTACGTTCATTTCTCCCAAGGATTCTAACCATTCCATTCTCAATATAACGTCAGAATTGCCCAAATCAAGGGGCAAAAATTCTTCCACTATCTCCAATTGAGGCAAGACCAAAAAAACTCCTTTACAAATTCCTTCTCCTCGTACCGAAACTCCATTACCCAATTGTATTCCATAAGATGCTGATTTGGTAACTGGTAATTGTAATTCAGCAACAATTTCCTTCAAAATAAAATTGTGAGTAGCTCCACAATCTATCAAAACAATGACCTTCTTATTTTTAATCGAACCCCATAACCTTATTGTGTGAGGTGTAGTAATTCCTACTACTGAATTTAACGATATCTCCACATCTTCCTTAATCTCTTCCATTTTTTCCATCATTTCCTTACTTCTGTTATCCTGAAAAATTTCTTCTTCTTCCTCTTGCAACACAAGCAGCTGCAAGGATTTATTTTTGCAACGATGCCCGAGAACGTATTTTTCATCACACTTAAAACACAACCCCTTTTCCCTTTTTGCCCTCAATTCTGACTCCGTTAATCTTCTGCCTTTGAAATCGTTAAAACGATTTGAAGCTCCCTGGTTTCTCACCTCTGCAAAGCCCGACGCCTGCCTGTAGGGCATCACCGGCAACGAAATCGGCTGGCCAACCCATTTCGTTCTTGTCGACTCTGGTCGGAGCAGTACAACTCGTTCCTCCACCACCTGTGCCGATTCCATCAACTCGTGGAGTCCGACCGACTTCATCAAATGCACGTCGGCCTTAATCTCCCGACGCAATCCTTGGAAGAAGGCGCTGTACAGAACTTCCTCCGGCAATCCTATCAAACCCGACGCGATTAACTCGAATCGGGTGCGGTATTCGTCGACGGAAGTTTCCTGTTTTAGCGTCAACAACCGATCACAGTTGGAGCCGAATCGGGTCCGTCCAAACCTCTCTGTCACTCGTTTCTTCATAACTAACCAAGAGTAAATGGGTCTCATTCCCGACTCCCACTGAAACCAGGCGAGTGCCGGCCCTTCGAAACAAACCATCGCCGCTTCTACCTTCTCCATCTTATTCATCCGGTTGATGGTGAAGTAACGGTCCGCTCGACAAATCCAGCCTTCCGGGTCGACTCCATCAAAGACCGGCAAATCTAATTTCCGGGGAAGACTCTCCCTCCCGAAGGTATGTCGATACTCCTCTCGTTCATCCATCTTCCCTGTTTCTGAACCATGGTTTCCTTCATGTTCCGTCGCCAAGTTTCTTTCATCCAGTTTAGTCATTAGCCAGTTCATTTGCTCCTGCATTGTCATCAAACTCTTTTCTAGGACAAAAATCTTCTTAACCTCTTTCATGTCTTCCTTCAACCCCTCCAATTCTTTCTGTCATTCTTTCGAAGTTTTCGATCGAGTCATCATTCCTCGCTCTGATACCAAATTGATAAGTACACACTTCCAATTGACAATTACTCCCTACACACACCCTTAGAAAATAAACGATCCGATTACAAACCAACCAAACAGCAACAACACTCAATTATATTGTTAATCTCCACTACACAGCCAACGATTAGCATAACTTCAAACAGGTTTTCGAGACCCTGTCGTTTCGCTCAAGGCAGCCATTCCTTTCCCCTTCTTTCATCTCGAAACTGCCCATTTGAAGGAAATAACTGTATCAACAGTTGTTTCCCCTCTTCCCGCCTTGGTTCTCTTTTTTTAAAACGTTTTCTATTATAAGTAAACCTTATAATAGGTAAAGTCTTATCATAATATATGTGGACAAATCCTGTACTAAAAGTTAGTTAATGATGCCATGAATGAAATGCCTTTTATTTCTTTTATCCATGTGTTAGGTTTAATAAATTGATAGAAAGACTGCACATTGAACAAACTGAACGGTTATTCCACAACTTTGACTTGGAAAAAGAAACATCCAAGTGTTGTTAGTGCTTTTAACAACAAAGTTTTGTTTTCTTAATCAATTCATTATCAGCAACTGTAATGGAACTTTCTTGTAAACAAAGCGAGAAGAAATTTCAAATTCTATACACGTTTTTCTATATTAATTGGGATAAGAAATGATCTCGTTTTTTTTCCAAACGCTATCTTCCTTTTCTTTTTGCTTACTGCCTATTATTAACTTCCAGTCAAAGAATCCTGTCTTAACTCCCATTTTCTGGTATTTTCTCTTAATCAGTTTGTATGCAATCAACAAAAGAACAGATTCCTTGTTTTCTATATGTAGACATTGTCAGTTATCATTTATTTACTATTACTTACCAATGATTTTGTAGATTGTCTCAAAAAATCTATCAGAACCTATTCGTTCTCATAAAGATTTGGATAAAGATTCTGCTCCGAATTACCATAAAGCAATAAAGTTTTATGAGGGACTTGCAAAGCAACTTGTACATCAAGGGCATGTACTTGACCTTTTTGCTTGTGCACTTGACCAGGTACAGTTAAATCACAAACTTAATTATGAGATTGGTTCACAGTTCATTTATCTTTTATAAATGCTTTATAGTAAGATTTACACATGTTTTATCGAATATAACCAATTGCTAATGTCTCAAGAGTCATTTTTAGAATTACAAACTAAAAAAGTGACGTGGATGATCTTCAGTTATGTTACAGCGTGGAACTATACTTGTTAATTATGCTTTTTTTGTTTGTTTTTTAAGCTTTTCTGCCTACTCTTCAATTTGTAAATATGTGCTCTGATAAAAAAAACTATCATGTGTAAGACGAAACTGTTATTCTATGGGATACGTGGGGTGTGTGCCCTGTTGCTTCTGTCATCTTCCGCTTACTATATTACATTTTTCCGGTATAGGTGTTATGATTCCTATTATAGTACTTTCAGCTTGCAGTTAGTTATGCATTTTTCGAGGGCACTCATGCTATTATGTTGAAAAAAGTGTCTAATAAAATTGCATTTCATTCTGATAAATTTCTGAAGTTGTGATAGGGTGAATGGTCCATTGTGTGTTCTCTGGGTGTAAGTTAAGATTATTGCCTGTTTCTTGGATATTCAGCATATTTTTTATTTGTATCATTTTTGTGTGGGTCAACGGATCAATATCTACATCACTACATGCCTGTTTGACGCATATACAAAGTTTTTCTAGTTGAAGATTAGGTTAAAGTTTTTCTAGTTGAAGATTAGATTAGGATTATACAACTTCATATTGACATTGTTTTTAATCGAACCATGCAAACTGGGTTGTACAGTCCTTGCTGTATGTGACTGTCACTATTCCTAAAGACTGCTATTTTAGACAAATGATATTGACAGTGGATTATGCATGTGTTTGGTTATTTTGGTCTGTTGGATGTCGTGTGAAGTAAAATGATGTTTCTCGATTTTAACATCTTGCTTTTGCAATTTCTTTTTTTCCCCAATCTATATTTCCCAATATGATTATTGTCCCCTACATCTGTAGTAAATTATGGGATGGGTATTGTTTTCTCTCCAGGTAGGGGTTGCTGAAATCAAAGTTGCAGTTGAGAAGACTGGTGGTTTTGTTGTCCTAGCAGAAAGTTTTGGGCACTCGGTTTTTAAGGATTCACTTAAACATGTTTTCAAGTCGGGTGATTATGATCTCGGGCTATCATCTAAGTAAGCATCCTGCATGCATACTTTCCATTTTTGGTTAAAATTTTCTAAGGGTCTTGTTTTCAAACAAGATTTTCTGTCTCACTTCACATGCTCTTGAACGGAAATAGAAAACATTTAGTTACCAGTTCAGTTGGAAATGAAGCTTAGACATCCCAACATCCCCTAACGCCTCTTTTTTTATATAAAAAAGCAATTTATTGGCATCACAATATTTCTCCACTTCACTTGTTTGACCTGAGGTATCTCTTTGTATTTCGTTTAAGATCTTCAGTTAATGATGCGGATGCTGTTCTGATAGTTATATTTGTTGCTGACAGTCTTTTGAATTGTCCAATATTTTGCTTTCTATTGTTGCAGACAGTTATCTTTCCCTTGATTTTACTTTTAGAATCCTATCTTTGAATGGTAATGGGATGATGGGCATGAAATTTTTTTTTCCGAAAATTCTGTATCAATGATTTAGTTTCTCGTGGAAGGTAATTGATCTTTGAGTGAACAGATGATTCTTCTTGTACTTTTAATGTGCTTATCTTCTCTAAGACATTAATTTACTTTCTTTCTACTATTTTTTTTTTAAATTTCCTGATGAAATTGTACTAAAGAGGAGAGAGAGCTATGAACACACTGCCAACTAAGTAAAAGCCAATTTGTTCGTGTTTTATTTCACTCATGTTGTAATTTTACATTGATATCAACCTGTGTCTCCATTGGCATTCCTTATTTTTTTGAATTCATATCAGTGGGATATTTGAAATTAACTGCTCGAAGGATATCAAAGTTCAGGGAGTGATTGGTCCCTGTGCATCTCTTGAAAAGGTTGGACTAATGGTCTCTGAAACTTGTTGATCTCTCTATTCACTTAATCGGGCCCTCAATTGACCGTTTTTCATTATGTATTGACCTTTGCAGAAAGGTCCTCTGTGCTCTGACACTGTAGTCGGTCAGGGTGGTACAAGTGCATGGAAGATGTGTGGTCTTGACAAAGCGACATCTTTATGCCTAATATTTGAAATTGCGAAGAAAGAAAGTTCAGATGCAGCTGCCCAACTCACTAGCAATCAGTTTTATTTTCAATTTATGACGTAGTAAGGACCATTTCCTTTGCTCTGTTGTTTACATATTTTCTCAATTTTCCTTTCGAAATGGAATATTGCTAAAATCTACAAATGCCTGCTCCAGTTATCAGAATAACAGTGGTCAAATGAGACTGCGTGTTACAACCCTTTCAAGGAGATGGGTTGCTGGACCTGGGAGCATACAGGTTTCGTTTGCCACCCTTCTTCTGTATGTGATGGATCACTTTAATTCACTAAAATGGCATAATTTGTTTATTTTGAATATACGACTGCTGAAACATGGAAGAATGAAAATTTTAAATCAACACATTATGTATAGATAGTACGAACTGCCTAAACGAAAATTCTTAAACGACAAACAACCAGATTATTACTAAGTACATAAAAAATTTCCTATGTAAGTAGTAAATCCATTAAAAAATTAAAAAACTATAAACGTGTAGGATGAAATGAATGTTGCTATCGGTTATAATAACGAATCATTGCATTAACTAAATAAAATAAAGAGATATTTCTCTTCATCTCGCAATTGGTTTCTTCTGAATAACTATACATCCTCACACTTCAAAAATGATGTGACCAATTTAATGTTTGGATCTCGATGATGTTAATTACAGCATCACTAGAATAAAAGAGGAGTTTCTTATCCTGTAACAGCTTTCTTGTTCAAAAGATTAAGGATGCATAATAGTCGGACCTTAGCATCCTAGTTTTTTTAGTATGGTATCTCTTACGGGTTTCTACATAATTATTACTGTTCTGCATAGTTATGGCCGTAATCAAATTATCTTTTACTTTTTTTATAAGACTAATCAGATAAAAATCTTGTATTTTCTTTTGTTCTTTGCTCTAGTAATATACTTAATAGGTTTTGGAAACGGCTTACCAGCTCTTTCATTGCGTAAAAAATTGAATGAGTACGAATACATCTAGATATTACATGTTGCTTTATACTTTAGCTTGTGAATTCTTCAAGATGTCTTGTTATGAGATTTTTTTAAATCCTTCATGCCATGTAGGAATTAATTGCTGGTTTTGACCAAGAAGCCGCTGCCGTGGTCATGGCACGATTTGTCTCTTTTAAAATGGAATCTGAGGTAATCTAGGTTGCAGAATATGGATGCTTATTTTTAATAAATGGAGCAATAGGTAGTAATATTTAACTAAAACATTATAGGGTTAGAGAAACTTTCTTCTTTGTTTAGACATGGATATAAATATTCTGTGCCTTACCATTGTGACTATTGCATACCTACTAGAAAAGCTTTGTTTGTTTCACTTATGAAATCATTTTTTATTATGACCACCATAAATTCCTGCTTATTCTATTATATTATTATCAACATCAATTCCCTTTCTATTATTTGATGGCCAAAAGGATCAAATTTAAGCATGAACTTGAACTTAAAAGGTGGTAAGTTTATCTTCTACTCACTAGTCTTCAAAAGAGATTATTCTCTGAGTTATACTTCACCGAGGGAGAATTCTTAGAAGCTTATATGCTGATTAAGCCTAGGGATGTGGTCTTTGCCTTAAAAAATATTCTTGTTTAAGCCAGAGTTTTCTGTTTTGATACCATTGTATAAATATTTTCTAGTACATCTTGCAAATAATAATTCAATGAAACAATATGAAGGCACAATTTATTGATACTGAATGTAAAACCAACGTATCTTTCTCTTTTCACCTATTGCCTTTGCACTATGGTGATATATATATGATTTTAATTAGTGCATGCTTTTGTATTTAGGCTGAGTTTGACCCCATAAGATGGTTGGATAAAGCATTGATTCATATGTGCTCTCGTTTTGGAGATTACCGAAAGGACAATCCATCTTCATTCAGTTTATCTCCGCGGTTTTCAATATTCCCTCAATTTATGTTCCACTTAAGACGATCTCAATTTGTGCAGGTATTAGAGTGATAATATATCATAAATTTAATTCTGATGTTGATACAGCACTTTGAAATACTTTCCTAATCATTTTTCTTTGGAAGAAAATGTTGATTCATTTGCTAGAAAACTCTGTTTCAGGTTTTCAATAACAGCCCGGATGAGACTGCCTATTTCAGAATGGTTTTAAACAGGGAAAATGTGACCAATTCAGTTGTAATGATCCAGCCATCATTGATATCTTATACTTTTCATTCCGGCCCTGAACCAGCTCTTCTAGACGTAGCTGCCATTGCAGCTGACAGAATTCTTCTCTTGGATGCTTATTTCACAGTTGTTATTTTCCATGGTGCTACTATTGCTCAGTGGCGGAAAGCTGGTTACCAGAATCAGACCGAGCATCAAGTATATTTCCTTCCTTCCCTTCCCCATCTACTTAGTTACTTATAGAATTCATGAAAGGCCTTGAAATCCAGGGTCTCAAATAGGAATTAAGTTCATATAGTGGATCTTCTGGTTCTAAATTTATCTTGGATAATCCAGCCTTCCTTGTTCTAAATCAACTGGAATGATATCTATCTAGTCTTTAATTTTAATTGTAGAACCGACCCCTTAGTATTAGTTCTATTATCTGCTAAGACGATGCTGTCTCATATACTCAATCTTTGTAGGCTTTTGCTCTGTTGCTGCAAGCACCTCACGACGAGGCTGATGCAATTGTTAAGGAAAGGTTTCCAGTTCCTCGTTTGGTAATATGTGATCAACATGGCTCACAGGTAAACAAATGTCAAACCTTTATAGTCTTCCATTAAAATTGAGTGTATTTTCATACATAGGGGAGGAATAAATAGAATATCATTGCTAGTCGCTTGGGGGTGGTATCAGAACTTGATTTGCCATCTCTAGGTCGCTTTTTCTGCTTAAATAGTGCTTTATTTCTTTGTAATTATGTCGAATTAGTGCGTGGATTCTTTATCACTTGATTTTGCATTGTCATTATCAAGGTGTGTGATTGGTTCATCCATTTCCTTTACAAACCTTGATCCAATTTAGAGAGAAACTCATTGTAAAAAACATCTCCCTCTCTAAGAGTGTTCAAAACCGAAACGGACCAGAACCGATATATTTGATCCGATTTTGGTCGGTTGTACAACCATATTAGTTCCTTAATGATTCTGCATTATGTAAGACCAATTTAGTTGCTCTGGCTGCGGATCTAGTGTAGTAAAACTATTAATCTCTGACCGAACCATTAAAAAATTATTAATTAAAATTTGCATTTTTTGTTATTTAATTTTAATTTATTTACTGAAAATTTTAAGTAAGTTTGATATAATTACATCATCTATTATGTTATTATAATTTCTTGAATGATGTTATTTCAATTTGTAAATTTCAATACTTTTTTGAATATTAATTTGTTTGGTTTAATTTTTGTAAGAAAAGAATATTTAACAGGAAAGATTAGAACCAGACCAAGACTTGACCCAATATATGGTCCGGTTCTAGTCTAGTCCTGTTTCTTTAATTGGCTGGTGTTGGTTTGTAAATTTTGGGACCAAATTTTTATAGTAAGTCTTAATTTTTTAAAAACCCAGATCAATCCTGACCATGAACATTCTTTCCTCTCTGCATTTCTTTATAAAAATTGGGAAGAAAATAAAAATTCTCTGAGCATTTTATATGCATAATGTCATAAACTTTTTGGAGTCAATTAATCTCATTACACCATCATTTTCTGGGTTCGTAATGGTGTTTGATTTGCAGGCACGATTTCTGCTTGCGAAGTTAAATCCGTCAGCTACATATAATTCAAACGCAGCACTTCCCGGCGGAGATGTCATCTTCACTGATGATGTTAGCTTTGAAGTGTTCTTGGACCATCTTCAGAGATTAGCCGTCCAATAGAAAGATAAGTGAGATTTACCCATTTTTGAAACTTCACTTCTTTTTGTACAGAAATTCCAACCTTTTTGTACTGACAATATGATATTTGGACGACGAGGTCTCATAAACTAGAATAAAATAGAGGTTTTTCTTCTTAATCGGTTGGAATTGAAGGGAGAAAATAGTTAGTCGGTTAATTATCGAATAATTTTGAGACTTTGTTTGAAATCCATAGAGAAGATTGTTACATTTATTTCAGGCTAAAACTTTGAAGATTGTTTGATGAAATGCAACATGTTTGACCCTCCCATGTATTTACGGTGTTCGAAATCCTCCCCTCCATCGTGGTCCTACATCAAACTGCAGCATTTGAGATTGTTGATAGAAATTACTGTGCTTGATTTTGGAGGTGGAATGAGAGATACTTGGAGTTGCTGATGTATTGAATTAGTAAAAAATAATTGGATTCCATTGGATCCCCAACCGGGACATGTTCGTCACCCATTTCAGGTAACTCTTGACCGCTATTGAGTCATTACAGATCCGCTAAAATGTAATATAATCGCACTTCTCTCGTCCAAAGTCCAAAGTTCGCGTCTTCATTTTTACCACTTGGTGCATCGACTCCTACCATCTATTTAGCTTTGATAAAGTTTAGACCTGATCTAATCCACGCAGCTCTTCTGACGCTGGTGGAGCTACTTGCTCCATAGATATCATCTTTGGACGAATCATTTTCACTATTGCAAACTCAGAAAAAGATGCTCAAGTTAACTCTCTTTTTTCCAATTCTTGAGCGATTTGAAAGCTACACAAAACAAATATGCGCACCTAACATTGTCAATTGGTCAGAAGATCATGTCGGGTGGTGTTGAGAATGGGAGCCTTCCGAATCGGGACATAGCCAGGAGGGAATCTATCATTGGACTCCAAGTTCATGGCAATTTCAGTCAATATTAACTGATAACGATCGATGAAGATGATGAACAATTTAAGTTTTCATATTGTTTTGGGCATTAGTTTGCAAAGTTTATCAGCAGAGTATTATTCACTGATTAGAAAACCAACGGATCGGATTAGCATTTGATTCTCTTGTATAATGCAGGTTCGAAGTGTCTTCACTTAAATCCCAGTTTCAAATTAGGAGCTCCTCCTGGATTTCTTACTTTTAGTTTCACTGGATTCCCGATCTAGCAAAGAAAGCAATGCATGCAGTTACTACGAATTAATAACCTTCCATATAAAAAAAACCCTAATAAAACATCAATCTGCAGATGAATACCCACATTACAAAACATCATTTAGGAGTCATTTGAACCCGCAACATGGAAAACGTGCTCCTTCCCTTCGTAATCCTAGGTTTGACTCACTTTGCTCATCTGGGTTTCGGCGGTCGTTTCATCTACGAAGAGAAACAGTCGGCAGAAAACATCCCAAACAATGGAATCATGAAAACAATTACGGTCGATTTGTTTTGTTTTCATTGATTTTCATGCATAAAATCTGCGAAGTTTAAGCAGGAAAGCTGATTGAGTTCATGTTTCTTCGACATCCGCAGATGGGTCTTGGCGAAACTATAGATTGCGTGTACGTGTACAAGCAGCCGGCTTTCGACCATCCTTGGCTAAAATATCATAGACTTCGAGTAATCTTCTACGACTCATATGTTGGTAATGTTCTACAAGTGATCAAATATGAATTTAGGGTTGAAAAATGTACGTTATTATGCAGTGAAGACCCAAGGTTGTTCCAAAAGAAGTTGGGCAGGCATCTTCATTTGCAAATGGAAAGCCGGTGAGCTTTCTATTGGACGATAGCTGTCCCCGATACACTATTTCAATTTGGAGAAAGTTGGCAAAGCTGCACAACAATGCTGCCCAAAATGGTCGCAAGTATGAGGTAATTTATGTGTCAAATAGTCATTGATATTATATACATAGATTTTGTGGGGTGACATGAACTCTCGTTATATTAGGTTAGATCAATAGTAACTTTTTATATTTTCACTGTTGATTGATATTTGAGTTGCTAAATTGAATTGTGCGATGATTTCATCTTGGTAATTTCTCCTATGCTAGTGCTTTATTATTATTTTTTTTTTCAGTTCTAGCTACCGAATCCATATGCGGAACCAATCTGTTCGTTTGGGTGTTTAGGAAAAAATTTATGTCGGTTTGTTTTGAAATGTGGGTTTCGGTTCGGTTTAACATTTTTGTGGGTAACCCAAAATCTCAGTCAAAAACCCTATAATCTAAATATTAAAAAATGTAAATAAAACTTAATTTTTCCATTTTTTAAAATTATGTTATTAAAAAAATTAAAAGAAATAAAACCGAACTGACCCAAACTACGAATTTTGATTCATTTCTGGCAATTTGTTAGATTGAGTTAGAAGGTTTATATGTTCAAAAAAGCATCAATACAATTTTTAAACTCGATTCATTGAGCATATAATAATTACCAACAAGTCTATTGCGGAAACAGTTTGCACTCGTGGAAAAAACATATGTTCCCGGCCATAACATTTATTGAAGTACATTTTCTTCATTTGTAGATTTGAAAAATACGCGTTCGTATACTTCTATTGTCAGGTTTATCCCGAGATTTGCGGAGATAGATTTCATCATACACAATGTTACGATCTTCAATGTCCAGGTTTTGTTCAAATAGATAGACAAATCGTCCTTGGATCTTCATTTGCTCAGATATCATCTAAACACGGCGAGCTTCGAGTTGCTACTATATTTTTCAAGTAACGCAAAATTTTGTTTTCTTATAATTTACGAAATAAAATGAAGTAGATTTCAGTTCCAATTTTCGTTCAATCCAAACAAGAATTTACTTGAATTTTGGTAGGAAATAACAACCTAAAACTGGTGGCTTATGCCCGGGGTGGCAGACGATCATAGGTAAGTCGGATATTGGCCGAAGGAACTCTTTAGTCGCTTTGGAAATAAAGGTGCATGTGTGTTAAATTCTTTTGGAAGATGGCTCATTTCCAAATGGGAGCACCTTCGATTCAACTGACTTTAGCAACGTGCATTATGTGAACAAATCAAATATCCTCATTCCCTTCTCGACTTTACAAGCCCGACTCTACAATTCAACTGACTTTAGCAACGTGCATTATGTGAACAAATCAAATATCCTCATTCCCTTCTGACTTTAAAAGCCCGACTCTACACCGACAATTATACTTGTTATCTCGTCAAGTACGAGCACGATAAATCGGAGGAACTTCAAAACACTTTATATGTTGGTGGACTCGGCGGGGCCGGTTGACGATGATGCGGTTTTCAACTTCTTTCTCATGATTTGAATTAATAAAATGTATTTTGCTTTTTAGTGCTTATATGGAATCACAATGATATAATTTAGTGGACGATCTTTCTTCATTTTATGCATGCTTCGCGAATTCAATAAGGCTGTCTAAACAAGAATGATCATATTTAACACAGCCGTAAGAAAATGAAGATTACAAGATGAAATATATTCAATAATGATCATATCATAAAGTCATTTATAAGTAATTATTATTAATTGATTATATATTTTTTCTTTTAGTGCACTAACAATAGTGTAAAGTGAACGAAACATATACAGATGATCAGGAAGCCAGTGTCTAGTGTATCAACAAATGAATTCAAGAATCACTTCTAACTTATATGACCGTGAAATCGATGCTCAACTTTGTGAATTCAACGTTAGTATGGTGTTGAGAACATTCTAAAGATCGATGGTAAATTCACAAATTGGAAGTTGCTACGGTACGAGTTTAGAAAACATGTCAACATAATGCTCAGGTTGATTGTTCAATTAAATTGACTGAATTGATCAAATCTATTGCAGCAATCAACCACCAATTCCGGAGTCGCTGGATCCTTTCAAAGTATCAACTGTGCTTTCAAAAACCGAAAGAGCCAATTAATATATCATGATATTTACGGGGAAAATAGATAAAAATAATTCTTAAAAATGTTATTAAAATTTATAACCAACCAAAAGGATCGACCCAACTTTGAACCGAGATTTGGCTTTAACAACCCTCAAAATCTAAACTAAATCATTCCATATGAGATTATCTAGCTATTTCATGCTTCTTTAAGAGAGAAGAGCCTTACCAAGTCACACGTTCATAGATGAAACGAAAAGAAAGTTCATCGTTGAGTAACGATATATTAGAGACATATTTAGTTCTAACATTGTCCCCCGGGGCCTCCTAGATACAATGCATGTTGAAATTCCGGGGTTCCATTGTCTTCGTATGACAACAAATAGCATCGAGGATTATCGGTATATACTATGGCACTCGAAGGTTGAGGAGATATAAGGTCATTGGTTTTATTAGCATAGCGGATTAGTCTAAAATAAGTAGAATCTAAGGGGTTTCCATTGGGAAAGTTTCCATCTCCCATAATAGGAAAATCTTGTCCGCTTTGAGTCATGGTGGACCCCCCGAAATGTAATATAGTTGCTCCTTGCCTCAATCGAGGAACGATTTCTTTTGGCCAGTATCCAACCGGTTTAGCATGCCTGTCGTCAGCTGTCATCAACCACCAATCTTGGCTCGATGGATCCTTTCAAAGGAAAAAGAAGATAATCGTAACTTAATTTTTGAATCTAAGTTATAAATTAAAGCCAGACGTATAAATAATTATTTTAATTACCTGATAAACGTAAAAATATTGGTCAAATCTCTTCTTGCCATGAATAGAGATAGTGGGATAAGGTGATCCAAGAATAATGCTCCTATCAACTTGTACAAAACCCGGACATTGAAGATCGTAGCATCCAGTTTTATGATTGCCATCTCCCTATTTAACGACAAATTCAAAAATGAAGGCTAAACATTTTAACTTATTCTTCACATAGATCGAAGAAAACTTACGGTCCAATATATTGAATAGCGGGTTTGAGAATCTCCATAAACTTCTGGATAAACCTGTAACATGTAAAAAGTCTATGAGAAATATTCTCAAAGAAAAAAAAATACTAAAGAGGAAGACGCTGTGTCTACCATCCATCCAGCTTTGAGAAGATTCTTTCGCTCAGAAAGATCAGAACCAATCCACATGCTAGCTCCACTATTCTGACCTTTATCAACTTTGGGATTGTTCAAACTAATGTAGGTCAAGGCTCCATGGAAATTCTCCCCTTTGGGATGAACCAATTTCAGAAGGGCAAACTAATGGGAAGAACAATCTTCGAGTTAATTCGTCTCATTTTTGCTAACATTTATTAGTGTTTGAAATCGACTTACTCGATAAATAAGGCCATTCTGCTCAGCATTGTTGCCCGCCGCATGAAATTCTTTTTTCGATGTTGTTCTACGTATAGGAATAGTGTTTTTAGGACACGACACTTCATTTGAGACAAACCTCGGGGACTCGCTCTCCGATCTTTCACGCAAAGGTTTAATGTCTAATTTCTTTGGCTCAACAACAGGTTTCCACTGCAAAAACAATTTTTTCGCAAGATAAAATGCTTTCAGTTGTTTCATGCGACGATCGAAATGAGGATTGTAGCAGACAAGATAAGATTTTCTTTGGTAAGTTACCTGGAGAACATGATCTTTCAGTAATGGATGGTCAAAAGCTGGCTGCTTGTAAACGTCCACGCAGTCGACTATGTCACCATGTGTTGTCTGCAAACATGGACGAACAATACGATAATCAAACAGTTTTAGTCTTTTCAATCTCTGAATGTAACTTTGATTCTAGGATAGGAGATAACTATTGAAAAGTGTTGTAAAACTGAGTTCCATGTATCTGGTTTGATTTTCTCGAAAGACTCTTAGAGTTTTGGTTGGGATGATCGACAAATAAACCGACCGAAACCCTAGTGGAGGGTTTTTTCTTCAAATATTTCGTAGAAAGCCCTATATTATTTGAAAACTTTTTGTGGGAATTGTATAAAAAGATGGAAAGGAAAGAAATTACCCTAAACGTCTTCACTGTTCCACTGCGTACGAGCTGTTGATCTTGGTCGATGAAAGAACCAGTATCGCCAAGGATGCTAAGGATGAAACTCGAGAACAAGGCTAAAACAAAAAAAGGATGCCGCGTCCACATGACTGCAAATTCAATTCTCAGCTGGTTCATTTGTATATATTTATAGACACATAATCTGAAGACCTTATATGGGTTTATGGACCGATTTGAAGCGTCTATATATGGCTTTTATTTTGTGTAAGGAAGGCAATTCATTGATTTTGGATGCAGTGCAGATTTTGGTCTCTGCTGCAGCGTGATTGGCGATTCAAACACCAAGACCAGCTACGTTCTGCATCGGTTCACCGTCAGAACAAGCGTTAATAATTTACAAAGGAACAATGCATGGATCTATCTTCTGTTCAACGGAGTTTACATAACGAGACTCAAAACTGAAGATTTTAATTTCCTCGAAAAAAAACTAAATGAAGATTCGAAGAGTCGAAGAACCCAGACTAAATTATCGGATATGATTTGATTATTTGGATGTTTCAATTGTTTTGACACTAATTTGCGTAAGTTGCTCCAATTTTTTGTTCTAATAATACCGAAAGATGGAATATTGCTTTCAACCCAAGCCAACCGATCGTTTCGGTCTATAAAATCGAAACGAACCAAAACTCTTCAGAAACAAAAAAAACCAGAAGTTTGGGTTTTCACTGTTTGCCCATGCCTATCTACACGCTGTTGTGCTTTTTTTCTTTGCTCATTCCCTGATGAATAAGTCCACTTATCGGCGGCGTAAAACTATCCGGACATGGAATAAGCAAGAGAACCAGTTGGGAAGATATAATCTTTGGACAAAAGAAAAAGTTGAATAATTTCATGGGCATTTTAAGGAATTCATCTTTTAAGGACATGGATACCAATCAATCCAGATTTAATGATCCAAATATGGAAGAAAGTTCAAATATGGTAACAGCTAGAAAGCCCCCTCATGCCTTGTAAGGATCAAGCTTCCATAATAAGCCCACCCACCAAATCTTTCTTTTATATTTGCATTGAAGCTGCAATCCTCCATAGCTTTACAGTCATGGAGCCAAAGTTGTTCTTGCTGTCTGCAATAACAGGACTCTATTGCTTCGTTCATGCAAGTTTTGGCCGTCAGATCATCCCACTAGAGAGAGATTTGAAGGCCCCGGAATCTCCCAACTCTTTCAAGGTGGACTCTTTTTGTGCGCGAGTGTTTATATACTATATATTCTGTAATCTTCTTTGTATTTTATAATATTTGCAGTTTCCTTCGGGAGACGTTGTCGATTGCATAAACATTTTCAGACAGCCTGCTTTCAACCATCCGCTACTGAAAAATCACACTCTTCAGGTAGAGCTCTTTATTTTGTATATCTGATTTTGATGAAATTCGTCGAACGAAATTCTACTTATTCTTGATTCTAATTTGGTTTAACTGTTCTTATAGCGACTACCCTCAGTCATGCCAATAGACTTAGGCATTAATTCCTTGAATGACAGAGTCGAGCTTACTGGTTCTAGCTCAAATGAGTATCTATGTCCACAAGACACGATTCCGATCCGAAGAACCGAGAGAAAATATGATGATCACAATCGTTACAAAGTATGTCATTCAATCGACAAGAATTTGCACGATGGCTTATTCATTCAATACTTACTCATGTCTCTGTCATCGATAGTTTGCAATCCTTAGGTTGAAGCGCGGAACAGAGAACATGTTTCACGGAGCGTCAGCTCAAATTCGTGTAGATAATCCCAAATGCAAGGAAGGTCAAACAAGTGGATCCAGTATATGGATCGGTTCTGATCTTTCGGATCAAAAGAATTTCCTCAAAGCTGGATGGATAGTATGCGTTTCTATCTTTTTATTTAATTTTCTAAGGAATTTTAATTTTTTTTTTAAATATTTTACATCTTCGTTCCAGGTTAATCCAAAAATATATGGTGACAGTCGAAGTCGTATATCTATTTATTGGACTGTAAGTGGTTTCTCCATCTTCGGATTATTGATTTTCAAACATGTAAATCATTGATTAGTGCAGGTAATATGAGAGATGAACAATTAAATTAGATAATTGATCTAGCATTACTAATTGTATTCAGTAACACTATTTAGGCCGATGGTTTCCACAAAACTGGATGTTACGATCTTCAATGTCCAGGTTTCATTCAAGTGAGCAACAATGCAGTTCTTGGTCGTGCACTAGAGTTAGTCAGTGGAGATGAAATTTGGGAGTCAAACTTTTGTATTTTTCAGGCAAGTGATTAAATAGTTGAGTCCTAATTATATAAAGGTATTATGAAAATAACAGTCTATTTTCAATGATTGCAGGACAAAAATAATGGAAATTGGTGGTTAATTCTTTTAAGTTACCATGAAAATATATTAGTGGGTTACTGGCCAAGTGAGCTTTTTCCTCGATTACGTAACGGAGCAACGATCGTCCATTTTGGTGGATCTACATCGGCTCGTCCAGGTCAAAAGTTTCCTCCAATGGGTAACGGAAAATTCGCCAGTCACAATTATAAAGCATCGAATTATCTTCGATTCATGAAATATGTGGACAGTGAAAATTACGTTTTTCCTCCACGAGTAACTGAGGCACACAGTGACAATCTAAAATGCTATAATTTGCAATACGATGATAATGGTGGAAAGGCCATGGGCCACGTGTTGTACGTGGGAGGACCTGGTGGTGATTGTTGAAGCTAAGGTTGTTGGGACAATCTATCTACATGATATACTAATAAGGGATCCAAGATTCCCATGCTCTACCATTTACCTTACTGTCAACTCTTAAGTTCAGAATGCAAATAGAAGACTAATTCAAAGAGCTAATTTCGAAACATTTAGCACCCTGCCATGATTTCTCTGCTCATTCTCCGGCGAATAATTGCATATTCAGAAGAGGGTTCTTAAACATATAACAGATGACAGGCAGTGATTGGTATGAAATTATCATCTGTATAAGAGATCGTAAATTCTGTTAAGTAATGAGAATTGGACATTTTCTTTACAGCTTATCAGCAATTCTACCCAAAGCATCTGCCAGTTTGTTGAGCACGGCCACTATGCTGTCGGATTGATGTTTTTGCTGCTCTCGATCCAACTGCAAGTTTACATTATGGGTTTCGAGGTGTGCCTTTAGCATTTTCCCATTTTTATCGAGAGCATCGATTAACTTTACGACACCTTCTTCCTCTCTGTTTCTCTCTCCGTCTTCGTCCGAGGCTGCAGATCGCCTACGCTTCCGTTGCTCCTGCTCGTCGCGGGAGGTTGATTCTGTTTCCAAATTCGGCATTCATCAGAGGCAAAACATACCGAATTTAAGTAATTTTAATTGCGATTGACTGTTCATTAGTTCTTTTAAGGTGCCAAATCTTAATTAATCATCTGAAATCAGTAGAAAATTATGATCCGGATCTATAAATGAGTAGGATCTTAGCAGAGTAGAAACAACTTTACCTTGACCTCCACTCCCTCGTAAATCTGGGTGGCAGTGTTGCGCTGCATATCACCAACCAAAATCAGATAAATGTGAAAAGAAGAGAAACCACCCTAAATCATGAAGAATGAGATTAGCAATACTTTGTGAGAAGCAATGTTTTGAATTATCCACCATTATTAAGACATTAAGTTATTTTCTTCGAACTTGACCAAATTGATGTCCGCCATGGAAGTTTCCTTTTGCAAAACATGTTCATTCAATCATTCTTCAGAAGACAAAACTCGAACAAGTAGACGATGAGAGACTAAGAGAGAAAAATATATAGCTTCAAGTTGGTCACATCTCTGATTTCTCAACAAACTCATTGACAATAATTAAAGCAGATGCATATTTTGAATTTTGAGATGCTGACCTGATATGAGTCTAGTTTTGGCAGCGACGATCGGAT
Organism: Begonia fuchsioides; assembly: GCA_003255005.1. Classification (NCBI taxonomy): domain Eukaryota; kingdom Viridiplantae; phylum Streptophyta; class Magnoliopsida; order Cucurbitales; family Begoniaceae; genus Begonia; species Begonia fuchsioides. The sequence goes on along the minus strand of QAOC01036831.1, from coordinate 244,638 downwards.
CCTCGTTTGGCAGAGATACACCCTCTTTGCTCGTTTTCTCTTGCTCAAAATCCGAAAATAAGCCCTCGTCGGTGGCCTTCTCACTGTCAAAAATGGGCCCCGGCGCCGGCCCTTCCTCCGACGACGGCGAAGGACCTAGAGCCAAGGCTAAACCCGTCGTCGGCAGAGGACCCGAACCAGTGTCCAAAATATCATAAACCTCTCTGTCGAAAAACCCCGGCAATTTTCTCTCCCTTCTCAAATCGTTCCTCATCACCCAAAAGGAATCGGTTTCCTCCCTAATCTGCGACTCCCACTCTTTGATCTTCTTGTAATCTCCGGCCAAGTTGCTCCACCTCTTTCGGCACTGAACCGGCCCCCGGTTCACGCCGTGTCTCTTACAGTACGACGAAACGGAAGCCCACTTCGGCTCCACTTGACCCGACCCAAAAGCCGTCCCAACTGTTCGTCCCCTCCGCACCCGATTCTCCGCCACCTTCTTCCCCTGTATGAGCACCAGAATCTCCTGCCTCGTCCAGCGCGGCAGCCTCGGCGTTTTGACACCGTCGTCTCCGCCATCGGCCGACGGAGGGAGGGAGTCAACCCCGTTTATGACGGCGTCTGATTCGCCGCACAGTGGATTTGGAGCGAGGCTTAACTGGTCTAATCCCATATTAACTAAAATTAACAACAAAGCGCAATCCTTTTGAAGACACGTGACAGTGTCGATGGTAACGGGGCTTTTGAGGAAGATTCGGCCATTACGCCGTTTGGTCTGAAGAGGCGAGTGACACGGAGGAGACGGGAGAGGAAGAAAGAGAAGATGATTGCTGCCTCAGCTGACGCTTAAGAGGGGCTTAACCCTTGTTAAGGTCTTAATTACTTTCCTTAATTATGATTAATTCTCTGCAGAAAAGCATTCCCCTTTTTAGCTGCGGTGGACCTCTAACTCTCCCCTCCCCTTTTCCATTATCTTTATTATTTCTAAATAAAAATTTATCAACCTGTGCGAACGAAATTAGAATATCGTTATGATATTTAGCACACTGAAATTCGTAGCTTATTATAATTCAAAAAAATTATCTTTATGTAAATAAATAAAACTATATATAAGGTAAAAAATGCGGCAATATGTGTTAGAATGACTGCCTCCGACTCACTGAGTCGTTGGTTGTCAAAATGAATTTACCATAATCAATCTTTTGCTTACCCATTTATTTTTCATTTAGTCTATTTTACAATCATTTGAATTTACTTGTGAGGATGAACATTTAATTTAAAGTAATGATGTTACATTTGATTAGAGAGAGTTTATCATCTTAACTATTTATCATATAATCTTAACTTTTTAAATATTTTGAATTTAAAATTAGTGAGTGTATTCTTTGAACTTTATTATAATTTAACGCACATCATGTCATCATTTTTTTTTATAATTTTAATTTGTCAATCAATTTAGTTAATAATTATTTGTTATTTTGCTAACTTTTGACTATTTACAGAGAAATATTAAAAGTTATAATAATAAATTTACGTAACTTTTAAAAAAAAAATTATCATAATTTAATGATGAAATATGTTAACTAATTTGAAGAACATCGTTAAATTTAACAAAAAAATATACGTAAATTAATATTTACGCATTCAAAAATTCAATAACATAGTTATCATAAAGGCGAGCAAACTATTTTGCAAACGGCATCTAGTAGATATAATAATAATAATAATAATAAAAGTCTAACTCGTTTTGGTTGAGGGGCTATTTTCTAAAAGAAATATAGTATAAATAAGAAACTTATCTTTAATTAAACCCTAAAGTGGGTGAGCATAAACCAGGGTTAGTCTACAAGTGGATAAGGGCATCCTACCCTACCACTAACCAAGTTACTTTGGCTACTACACTCAACCTCTCACGTCAACTTGAATTATTTGTCCTAATCTTTACTTAATTGCTAATCCTGGTGCTAATAAATGGCCCCTTCATTAAAGCCACTTTTTTCCCCATTTGTTGTCTTGTACGTGGAAAAACCCTTAATCCATCATCTACTACTAATCCTCCACTTGTTGGCATAATTATATTATTTATTTCCCTTTCGAGATAACTTAGGCCTCCGTTTGCCCTACGCACCAATCAACGACCTTCAAATATGATTTCTCGTGTTTAAGAAGTGAATAGATTCTTGTTCGAAATTAGTAAGCGTGTCACAAATCATTCACAAAAGTGGAGGGTTAGTAGAGGGTCGCATTCGCCTTGGGACCAACCCCTTGATACGATCTAGTTATTTGGCTCGGACTCGAACTTTCTTTCTATATATGATTTCGATATTGTCATTTTGTCGTGGAGTTCGAACCATCCTAAGCTAATTTCAAGTAGATAAATAGAACGTATTTGAGATAAAATACGGATATGGACTAGAAAATCACTTTGATAATCGAGAAATCTCCCAATGCAAATAGTGATGGCTATGCAAGAATCTAAATTTAAAAAAACTAGTTCTTTGACCTAATACACTATTAGTTGTCCTAACTCTTATAGAAATAGCCCATTGCAAGTGATTCAATAAACCCAAGTTTATTATTTAAATTAAGTCAAGTTGTAACTATTATTTAATAAATTTAAGTGATGATGAACTCAACTTTAGAGTGTTGCGGAAGAACAATTTATTGTTCATAGTTTAATTGAACAAATATGGTAAATATAAATTTTCCAAATCTCTAAAATATTTTGGGGCCATTTGATGAACCAAGGGAGAGGTTGATTTAAGAATGGGTCTGATTGATTAGAGCAGCTGAGCTGAGGGTACAAGATCAGCCAACTGTGGGCCCTCCACACTTTAAAAAGGTAATCTTCCAAACTTTAGCGGAGTCTACTGTTGATACGGTGGAGTTTGGCGCAGTTGATTTTGTTCTCCGAGTCCCGCACGTATCTAGCGAGAGTCGAATCTCTCTATCAAGTATCACCCGCCCATATTTCCCTCTTCTTATTTCCCAACAATTTTTATACTTCCCACTTTACCCTTACGTTTTTTTTTTCATTTTGAAAATTAACATTCAATAATGGTAGACCAAATTGTCACTTCAGACCACCATCGAAACCAGTTTTGGTTTTCCTTCACATCGTAGTTCTCTGTTGGACCATCATTTTGAGAGCTAAAACTCGTAACAATCCTATATAAAAATATTGACCCAGATCTAGAAATTCCAACACAAATTTTAGACTGCCTGTAAACCTGATTTAAATTTCATTAATATTAATTTGTAATGGTGGGTCACAATTTCAATTTGAAACTATGGTGAAATTGGACCAAACTAGCTAGTGTTGAATGTCAATTCCTAACAAATTACCTAGCATCGATAGCATGCTAGTTGTAAGTGACATCCATCATTTATAAAAAAAATTATAATATATATTTTTATAATAATATTATGTTTATTTGTTTTATTTTTTTATTATATAAATTAACGATAATTAAAATAATTATTTATTATATTAAATATAGTTCAATCCATCAGATCAGTTGAGTGCATTAAATTTTTTTTATAGAAATTTAAAAATATCATATTTCCCTAAAATGTAAAAATAAAAAATAAAAGTATCGATGCAATCTAAAAATAGATAAGATAGCTTATAAATTGGCGAAGGGCAATAAAGTCATTTCAAGAAAAGCAGATTAAACTCGACATCCGAAGAGTGCCAGCGTGGCAGGGGAAGGATAGAAAGAGAATGGAGGATTGGGACCACATAACGGATTAGGAGGATGTAACGGCGTTAACAGTTAACGATATTGAGACGGACGGCGACGACCCACCCCTCCTTTCTCGTGTCTGGAATCGTCAAACTCCACCGTCCAAGTTCCCCTCCTCTACTCCAAGCCCGTAATCTCCATTTCTTCCTTGTTTCTCAGGCGAGGGCTCGGGATCTCGCCGAGATTTTCAGCATCTCGCCGAGATTTCTATCTTTTCAATCTCCTTTCTTCTCCGAAGCTTGCGGAGGAGGTGGATTGCTTATGCTGTCTAGGGAATCAGGAGAGAGAGTGTGGAAGTTCGAGGGTATCTGAACATTGGAGAGCGTTCAGGTTGGGGTTTACGTGCAATGTAGGAAGCCGCCGCATAAAAAAACTTTTAAGAATCTACGCCGGCAGAGATGCCTTGTTGATCCACGCTGCTATCTCTCTTCTGCCTTATTCCGTACTTTATTAAAAAAAAAAATTCTTCTCTTTCTCTCGGGTTTGTGTTCTTATATTTCATATCTTCCTTTCGAAATTGGCGCTGCGATCTCTATGCTGTTGTTTGAATTTCATCACCAATTCGGTTTATCTATTAGATTTTTCTGATCAGCCTCGTCAGACCTAGCCAGAACATTTTCCGAGGTACTCGTCTGAATATCAGAATTTGAATTTTTTTAGATCAATTATGTCTGATTATTTTTCCATAACCTAGTCATCTCGTTGATTCCCTCCTGAATTTGTCAAAAGGTTTTCTTTTTAATCCTACTCGGCAGCTGTACCTGTGTGAGAAAAAAGCATTTATATTATCTGTACAGTAAATTTTTGTCGTTACATATAAATTGCGAATGATTGCTTTCTTTAAAGACATGATTTAAATCACTACTTCCTTTTCTCTTCTCATTGTATGCTGGGTTATGTAATTCAGTTCTGTTTGGACGTTTTTTTCCCGTAGAATTGCTGATACAGTTTCTATCTGTTCTTTTCAGTCTCTAATTTTGACTTAGTGACTGGAAGGGATTAAAGCTTAACTTCCCCAGAAAGAGCTGCAGATGGTATTTTGAGTTCATTCGTGGATTTATAATTCCAGTATCCTCTCATTTTTTGGATCAGAAGAGTTTATCCCCGTCGTCTAACTTCTCCGGGGTTGCACATCTAGAAAACATGGTATACACGATGGGTGTCCAGATTTGCATGTTTTTTATTGGTTTGAAATTTGACATCCTTTCATAGACGTTCCATTTCTCTGATATTCATTTTCTGTCTTTGTAATATTAACCCCTCATTTCTCCCTGTTTCTATTTCGAGGAGGCTGCTCGGATATTGAAAGTCCACTAATTTGCCTAATTATCACGGTCAGTATAACGAACTCTTCAAATTAAGTTTGTTTTTAGATTCTATGTTCTGTTATTTCAGACTATCTACCTTTGTTAAGGAAAAATAAAGAGCCACTGCATAATTATACAATTGAGCTGATTGGCCTGTTATTTACCGAAAGCAAAAAAAAATCTAAATTTTAAAAATAGCATTGATACGCTGGTATACTCACAGAAGCAATAAATAAACTATTCCCCATAACACAACTATATGATGTAATTTTTTTGTACTTCATTGTGGTAACTTTTTCACTTAAAATAATATATCTCAAAATTAAACAATTGAAGTTCATTATTTTTTTGAATCACTTTTACTTATCACATTATTACTAATATAATAGCACTCCACTGAGTAGATGGTCTAAATTAAGGTTTCCCTAGCTGGTCTCGAGACAAAATCTATCCAAGAAATGTTGAGATTGAGTTTCATAAGTTAGAGAGCGTTGAGGCCAAAGTTTAAATAGTTTAAAAGAGAAAGTAGCCTTGCCATTAATTTTGCTCTGAGTAACACATCATAAATTGCTTTAAGAAACTTAGTTTGTTTCTTACTATGTTTTGTCCATGTTATAGTTAATGAGATATATTTTGAGATGTGCTGCAACCACTTGGTATGATTTGGCTTTGATAAAAATTATTTGCTGATTGTTGATGACCAGCTGGTACTGGTAGTGAGGCAGTTGCTTCATTATCTTTGGAAAAAATTATACCAACATAACACAAGTTACTGGCGCCCATGTAACATTTTGGTCCCTTTTTATTACAAGACCAGAAATTAGAGCTCATCTCCAACAAACAGTCTGTTGGAATGGATAGACAAGACAGTCGGTCTGCGACTTTGTTCAAGTCTGTTGACTGTAACGTCAGAACGCAATCTTTATGGTCTTCATCTTATCTAGTGCAAAGAAATGAAGTTAATGTAATGGGTGCCCAATCTGAGAGTAGTCTCTTCTCGAGCTCATTGTCAGAGTTATTTACAAAGAAGGGTAGGTTCTCAATAAAATTAATTTCCTACCTCTTGAAAATTTAGATTGATGAAATGACCTAGACGCTCTATTTTTTATTTTTTTCTGCAGCGAGATTATCATCAAATTATGCTCTCTATGGTCATTCTGTTGATCCTGTTGCTTCACACTATGAGGAAGAGGAGCAATTAGAATCTCTTGAAGAACTAGAAGCCCAAACCATTGGGAACCTTCTCCCTGATGATGATGACTTGCTTTCTGGATTGACTGATGGCCTTGACTTTCTCATTCAACAAAATGGAAGGGAAGATGCTGAGGATTTGGACTTTTTTAGTAATGTTGGAGGGATGGATTTGGGAGATGATGGTTTATCTATGGGGCTAAGGAATTCAGAATCTTCTTCCCACAGTCAAGGGATGTGTAATGGTTCAGTGGCGGGAGAACACCCTTTAGGTGAACATCCTTCAAGGACGTTGTTTGTGAGAAATATAAATAGCAATGTTGAAGATTCTGAGTTGAGAGCCCTTTTTGAGGTGCTTTTTTTCTTCATCTTTTGTCTCCTTCTACGTAACATTTGCTGTTTATTTTTTAAAATGGAGATTTTTTTTAAATAAGCAGCAATATGGAGATATTCACACACTTTATACAGCTTGCAAACATCGTGGTCTTGTCATGATCTCTTATTATGATATTAGAGGAGCCCAAAATGCAATGAAGGCCCTTCAGAACAAACCTCTTAGAAGGAGGAAGATTGACATACACTTTTCAATTCCAAAGGTTGCAGCATTTTCATGCTTTTTATATGAATGAAACTTTTTTTCGTTTATCTGGTATTGCCATTGCTGTGGTGTGAATTTTGGTATTTATGTTTTTTTATTTAATGATATCTTTAAATATCAGAATTGCATTCTACCTTGATTCCACACTTAACGAATAATTCATCTTCAGGATAACCCTTCGGAAAAAGACATTAATCAGGGTTCTTTTGTTGTTTTGAACCTTGATTCAAATGTATCAAATGATGAACTTTTTCAGATTTTTGGAACCAATGGAGAAGTCAAGGAGGTAAGTATAGACATTGGTTTTGGCTATTGCTCGCAGGTATCATGTGCAATTTCAAGTGTTAATTGAATATCAGCGTCTTTTCTTCAATACAGATTAAAGAAAATCCACATAAAAGTTGCCATAAAATTATTGAATTTTATGATATAAGAGCTGCGGAGGCTGCTCTACGAGCATTAAATTTGAGTGAAATAGTAGGCAAGCAAATTAAGTTAGAGCCAAACCATACTGTTGGTGGAAGATGGAGGTATGTCCCATATAGAGTAAGTGAGTAATTACTTTAATGTGTTGATGTTTGAGAGCCAAACAATACACTTCAATGTTACCCTTTTAAAAACTGATTCCTTCGGGTTTGAGGCTGTCCTATCTTTTCTTTATACATTTTGAGGTGATTTTTCTTTGTCAATGTTTGTTTGCTTTCAGATGTGTGTTTTGGCAACACTCTCTTTGTTCTCATTTGATTATGGATGCAGTTTGCCACAACAGTTCCATCCAGAGTGGGAGAAAGAAGATGTTGGTCCTTATCTGCAGCAAAGTAGCACTCCTATGAACCGTGCTATTGGTTTACCTGGTATTTTACTTTGCTTGAGGTCATGCTTTTTCATCATTTGTTTATTAATTTGTTTGGATTTCACTATCATTTTTTTTACAGCATTGAATCTGAAAGGAGGGAATACATGTAGCAGTGTAGATAATGGATCACTTTTGGGCTTACACTCTGCATTGCAGCTTCAATCTCCGGAAACTATACCGAACAACGGAATATCTTCCAGTGTTTCCAGTAGTTTGTCTACCCGAATGCGAGCTGAATCCACTGGAAATAATTCTGGCTTTGTGGAATCTGGTCATTTGCGTGGCCTTCTAAAAATTCAAGAAGCTCAAACCTTTCATCCTCATTCTCTTCCTGAATATCATGATGCTTTGTACAGTTGTACTCATTTTAATACTGTTAGCCCAATTGCTGGTAACATTAGTCGCAGGACACTAGAAGCAATGAATAACCAACAACGGTGTCACATTATCTCAAATGGTAATTCCATTTTACTCAGGGATGACAGATATTTTTTATGTGCTAATAATTTTTTCTGCTTGTGTGTAAAACTTCTCGAACTTTTCCTGGCATCTGCTATTCTTATACTGATTGTATTAAAATAGACCAAACTGAAATAATCTTGACTCTGTTAGATTAAAAGATTTTTGTTGTCAAACTGTCTTTTTATTTATTGTTTCATTGACTTGAAAAAAAAATCACTGTATATTCTGCTGTAACAGGATGATTCTTGACCATTTTCTAATAATTTGATTTTGCTAGCAGCATTTGCTTCTTCAGGCAATGGAAATTGTGCTCTAGCTGGACGCCAGTATACCTGGGGTAACTCTTATCATCCCCAGTCTGCGGGAATGGTCTGGCCCAATTCTCCATCATATGCAAATGGGATTTGTCCTCATCCCCCTTCCCAGCTTCAGGGAGTTCCAAGAGCACCTTCTCATATGTTACCGACTGTTTTAGCCATTAATAACCATGTGGGGTCTGCACCATCTGTTAATCCTTCTTTGTGGGATAGGCAACGAGCTTATGCACTAGACTCGCCTGAGCTTTCTGGTTTTCTTCCTGGGTCTCTTGGGAGGAATAGGAACCTTACTACTGACTCGCCACATTCTACAGAATTGGTTTCTCATATGTTTGCTGATGTTGGTGGTAATTGTATGGACCTACCCATTCCCGAAAGAAATGTTGGATTCCAGCCTAATCATCAGAGGTGCATGATCTTTCCAGGGAGGAAGCAGATACTTTCATCCGTAAGTTCATTTGATTATCCAAGTAAACTCTCTAGAAGTCGGAGAAACGAAGGTGGCCCAAATCAGGTAGAGAACAAAAAACAATATGAGCTAGATATTGACCGGATTAGGCTGGGAGAAGATATCCGTACTACACTAATGATTAAAAATATACCTAACAAGTGAGTGACTCTTCTATTTACTTTTTAGCATTTTACCAAATGCTAAGATTGTTTCTTCTATTTACTTCATATTTTTTCTGATATTAAAGAGTATTCTCCCATCCCCTTGTGGTTGAAACGTGTGATTGCAGATATACGTCAAAAATGCTTTTGGCTGCTATTGACGAATATCACCGAGGAGCTTATGACTTTATTTATCTACCAATTGATTTTAAGGTATGCACATTAAAATTTTGAAAGCCACCCTGAAATCTGTAGCCAACGAAAAAGTCATTTTTTCTTATCTCAACTTCTGCATTTGATCTTTTTTCTTTTGTTTAAATTTTATCACAGAACAAATGTAACGTTGGATATGCATTCATCAACATGACTGAACCAAGCCTAATCATTCCATTCCACGAGGTTTTGAATCTGACTTTGTACATTTATTGATGATCTATTTTGTGCTTGGGCCAACAGAGTTCCAATTTCTGCAGACCTTTAATGGGAAAAAATGGGAAAAGTTTAATAGTGAAAAGGTGGCTTCGCTGGCATATGCTCGCATACAAGGTAAAGCTGCTCTTGTTTCTCATTTCCAAAACTCAAGCTTAATGAATGAAGATAAGCGATGTCGGCCAATACTCTTCAATACAGAGGGTCCCAATGCAGGTGATCAGGTACGAATGGCGAACTCAGGTTCAAATTATTTTTGCTTTTAAAATAAATTTTCTATTCTAAAATAAGAAATATGAAAACTCTTAGGAAATTTCTGTTTGAGCTTTTAGGATGAAAAAATTTGTTTTTGTTTCTGGATTGAATTTTCCAAGTACAATATTTGGTTCTTTAGTTTCAAATCATCCATTTAGCAAACAAACTTCCGGACATTCACATGCTAAAATGCTCAACTTTCTAATGAAACAAAAGTTGACGTTAAAAAATTGCTACAAAAATACACTGAAGTTTTGCATATTTGCTTTCATAGTCTGCTTTTTTTTATCTAATGCCAAATTCCAATGTGCACATAGTGAACCTGTTATAACCAACATGATCCAAACAATTGTAACAATTCCAGCTAAATTATAGTATTCAAACTTATTATTCGTGACTGATTTAAGGTACATATGTATCTGCAGGTTCCTTTTCCAACGGGGGTTAATGTAAGTACTACAGCAGGAAAAGGAAGAAACAACACTTGTGAGGAAAGCCTTTCTGAAAGTCCTCTGAACTCCTTTGTTGGGGACGATTGTTTTGTTGACGAATCACCTTTTGGTTCACCAAGAGTTTCAGACCAAGAAGCGCGTGATTTTTGTGAGCACTAAAGAGTAGGACACTGCAGCTTCAAACCATGTCCACTCTTTGAACTTTTTGGGCTGCTGAAAGGAATGGTAAGCAAATGCCTACTTAATACTTCAGCTTTCTTGGATCTGATATTTTCATCGCTTTGAAAATTTAGAAAAAGGAGCATCATGATGCATGTGGACCTTTTTAAAATTTTGATGGTCTTGAGAGTTTGGCTACATAGATGTGCAAATATGTGGGAAGAGAGGGCATTATGTACATGGGGCTGTGGAGAGGATACTTTTATAAAACCATTTGCGGACGAGGCTTCTCTGTTTTGTTTTTCAAGTCTAATTTTCGTGGGCATTTATGCTGCTTTTTAACCTGAGTTGTTAGGGTGACGTTAATTGGAGAGAGCTTTGAAAGTTTTGGAATATCATCATTATTTAGCTTCATGGTGTTTTTTATTATGCTTTTTCATCATATTCCGTTGCTCCCTCATGTTTTAGTGTGGCAATCATTTTGTTTCGTACCATTATGTTTTATTTGCAAGAGAACAACTCTGTCATAACCACCGGCAATGTCCACTTGTCTTCTATAGCTAATAGTTTCTTTGGCTCTATATTCTAATGATTAAAGAATGGTATGATACTCGATTACTTTGAAAAACATATTCAACACCAAGATCCATCCTATATATCCCTTAAAAATGCCAATTCATTTTGCTTTCTAGGCACGGTAATGGTTTTCAAAATCATCTGCAAAATGTTGTGAGATGTGTTTTTAAACATGGCATTAATATTCTTTTGAAACTAAAGATGCACCCACAAGTAGACCAGGCATTCGAGCCGAGCTTATTTTAGTCGAGTTTATCGAGTTTTTTTGAAAACTTTTTGGCTCGAATTGGCTCGCGAGCCGAGCCTATCGAGCTTCAACGAGCTTAGCCAAACAAGTCTAACATACATAAATAACTTTAATTTATATTTAATTTTTTCATTTTTTTTATATTATGTTATTCGAAATTTTGATAAATAATTAAACACTTAGTAATATAATGTCAATATTTTATTGAAATAATTAAAAAAAAATATATTTATTATTATTCAAAAAAATTACATATTATTGAAAAACTAATTTTACAAAAAATATTTGACATTTACATCACTACATATTAGATACATCATAACTAGTTTGACACTCATCTAATAGTCAATCATGTGTAAAATATAAAAAAATTAGAAGATAAAAATTACGTAAAATTGTAATTTATAACTTAAAAAATTTATTTGAATTCCAAAATTTTGAATTCCTCCACTAAAGCATCATTCTATTGTTGGTCTCTTATAACAACATCGTATCAGTCATTCATGCATATCAGTGCTTCTACGAGATCTGGTGCAAGACTTTTTCGTCAATCGTCGTACACTCGTCTACCTACACTAAAAGAAAATACAGATACTACAGTGAAAACATAAGGTGTTAGTAAATCACATATCATTTTAGAAAGAATAAGATATATCACCGCGTTATTTTTTCACCAACCCAAAATCTCAAATGTATATTCACAATATATTTGATAACGAGTATCTAAATATATATTGAATTCATTTTTATCGAAACTATAAGAATGAATATCTCTATCAATTTCTTCATTAATAGAATCAACAAAATTTAGTGGTTCTCCAAAATCAAAATCACTACTAGAGTTATGAGCGACATGAGACGAAAAAAAAAAGACTATCACAATATTTAAGTTAGTAAGAATCAAACAAATTAGAAAACTCGTTTTCTAATCTATGTAGAATAACTACAGAAACTAGACCTACGTTATTAGAAATTTTATTAAACATTAATTTAGCTCATTTTATTTTATATCTAGGATGTATAATGCATGTAAATAAAAAAATATTCAGTATGTCAAACCAATATTTTTTAAATTTTATTTCTATTTTATTTACTATTTAAAAAAAAATCATTTATTTTTTATATCTATCAAAAGTACATATTAAGTTTACAAAATAAAAAAGAACAAGATGCGTAGTGATATAATAAATTCCCGAACTTCTTTAGTAGCTTCAAGATTTTAAAAAATCAAGAAATAAATTATTCAAATCACTGAAGGATCGAGATTAACCTAAGTGGGAGAGGAGAGGGGGGGGAGGGGGTGAATTAGGTTAACTAACCTTTTTAAAGACTAAGTCAAATTCGTGCGAATTGTTTAGTTATTTCCAAACTCTAGTGCGGAATTCTTAAACAAATAACTAAGAGTTTAGAGTAAAGAGAATGACACTGGTTTGGTAACGCGGTTCGGCCAACCTTGCCTACGTCCGCGCTTCAAGATACCTCCTTGAAGAACTTTCCCGGTCAAACCTTGAGCTTCACTACGATTGACTTACAAGTGTCAATCAAACCTTTGACTCTTTTCTTGAAGGAGCGTCACCCCTTTTACAATGATAGTTCAAATAGAACAAATACAATTTGTACGATTATAAAAACCGATTCACTCAATCTCAAGAATGATATACACGGGTTGTAGTAGGATTTGAGAGAGTAAAAAGTCTGAGAAGAATTTGGCAGTATTTCGGCGTAGTTTTATTTCGTCAAAAATCTTCTTCTCAAAATGAGCTTGCTTCATCTATTTATAGTTTGCTGCTGATCTGCCCAAATGGGTCGACACATTGCTGTTGGCGTCGACACAAGCACTATCCATTAGACACAGTGAAAATATAGCCGTTGAGAATTTTCTGTCCGTTGGTGCTGATCGGTCGACATAACTTTTTGTTGCGGTCGACATAAATTCTTCTTTGGAATCTTTGGGGTCGACACAAATGTTCAGCAGTCGACATAACTCTGAAGAATCCGTCTCTTAGAAAATCTGGGGTCGACACATGTAGGTTGGGGTCGACACAAATCTAAAAGATCCGTCTCTGGAAAAACTGGGGTCGACACATGTAGGTTGGGTCGACATATTTTGAACGATGGAGTCGTCATGTAAAGTACAGACTCAGCTTTGAGGGGTCGACACATAGATTATGATAAAGTCGACACAATGACTTTTCTAAGGTCGACACAGACAGATTGGATGAGTCAACACATTTGCACGTTGCACTACATTTTGGGTCGACACAAGTTATATAGGTGGGTCGACACAATTTGGAAGACTCGGCCTCTGTTTTGAACAGGGGTCGACACAAATTATGAAAGACTAAGCTTCTAAAATTTACAAGGGTCGACACAGGACACTATGGGTCAACACAAAACACTGCATATATTTGAAATTTCTGCAGCACTTAAATAAATTGTTAGACTCTAATTGTACCCTGCAAAGAGGGTATTACTCATGAATGATTAAGTCTAATTTAAACATTATAAAGTAGTTTATTTTATCTTTCATGCTTATTTTACATAGTTATCATAAAAAATAATTGATTGCTTTAAAAATATTTTTAAAGCCAACAATCAGCACTACAACTATCTAGAGTAATACATTGTGTTTTTGACTAATAAAATCACAAATAATATTTCAATACGATTTAGTATTTTTTTAACATTAAATCAATAGAATTTCACCTACTCGATACATTTGTTTTTAATTTTCTATGTCGGAGATTAACCGCTTTACAAAATTGTTTATTCTCTTGTTGTCGGGTGTTAGAAGAAGTAATAAAAGAAATTATACTTCTAATTGAATCAATATGAGGTGAAATAAATTATATGTCATCTTTAATATTTAAATTTAAAATGTGAGAAACGCAACACATGAAAAAGTAAAGATTGACACAACTATCAAATTAAAATAATCTTTTAAATTGATAAACACAAACATCGTTAGCAGAAGTATTATTTAAAGTAATACTAAATATTTTATCTCTAATATTATATTATTGTAAAATAGTCACAATATATCGATAAACAATAATATTACTATGAAGATCTTCACAAGTACGAAATTCTAATATATTTTTTATTAAGTTGTCACTTCTCATCAATGAAATGAGAAGTTACGACTATATATCAGAGTGCATTAAATGCACTTCATAAGTCGAAAGTAATACAAATAGACATAATAAGCGCATGCAAAAATAAAGCAATTAATTCATTTTTTATATCAATGTATATTTTAATGATGTCATCTTGCAATGTACTGCGATGAATTCATCTAAATCTAAGGCTAATATATTCCCTCACAAATTGTTCATGGACTTCGTTATCAAACATCGATAGATGTACCTCGTTTTGTGCTATATCTTCTCGCAATCTTCCGTGCGAATACAAAAAATTTCTACTACCATTTAATGGTAATTGCGTATGATCTCTCATTTGCTCGTGTGAGTGATCAATAATGCTAGTAGTTGATTTGTATACATAGTATTTCGCACAATATTTGCATTGCGACCTATTTTCTAATTTTTTGCCTATTTTTATTTCTTTTATTTCTAAACTTCTAACGTTTTAATTTTCTTAGATATAAGTGAAGATGTGAATGCTTATGCATGATATGGCTTATTGAAAATGTCAGATTACTAGTTCTAATTTCTTGAATGTCATCATCATTGAAAGAAAAAGAATCAAATTGTACGAGTATATATCCATATTGATACAAATTAATAACAATTTTTTTTAAAATTGATACCGTTTACCAATTACTCGATGATGAATTGTACGTGGTAATAAATTTTTGTAATTCCACAAATACGAATCTTACTTTTTAAAAAAAAAATTAGTTCATAAAACACATTAACATTCACAACTTAACAATTTAATTGTACACATACATCGATGAGTAATTTTTAATTGATTAGATAAAAATCAAATACGTGAAAATAATTACTTGCTGAAGTGAGATTGAGAGTGTGAGAAATTGAGAGAAAATGATAATTTGTCAGTAAAAGTTTTTTCAACAACCAACCCACTTTATAATGCATAAATTCAACGTCTAAATTCGCATTTAACAACGATCATCGTACCATTGTCCACTTGCCAACTGGAGATTGGTGAGAGAGGTCTCTTGAGTCTCAATTTTGAGTCTCCAGTCAGAGCTCTCGTCTCTCTCCAGTCTCGACAGTCAGAGACTAGAAAACACAACGATCGACGATGCAACGAGCAGACAACAATGGAGGACAACTAACAAAGAATCGACGACGACTGTCAAATCTCTGAGTAAAAGATTCGACAAACGGTGATGGTGATGCTACTTCAATTGACAATGAAGAAAGTGGCGACGCCTCAACGATCAACATAAAAGAAGCGACGATGCCTTGACCAACCGTCGAAAGACAAACAAACTTCCCTGTTCGAGGGCAATGCCCCTATTTAAAAAATTCCTCAGGTAGTTGCACAACCGAGACATGGTGGTCCAGTTCCCGAAGAAATGAAACATCCTCGAACAACGATATGACTTTCTCTTTCTATCAAACTACCCAAGTGCCTAGAGCTGTCAAACGAACGAGCCGGCTCGCCGGCTTGGCACTGTAGCAGTCCGAGCCCGGCTCGTTTTGCTACAGTGTCGAGCCAAAGCTCGAGCCCGTACCGAGCCCAACATGTCGGCTCGCTCGAGCTCGCTCGTGAGATCGACAACACCTAGCCAACCGATCCGGCTCGCAAGCCAGCTAGCGAGCTGGCTCGGTAGGCTCAGAATACCTATAGTGCGGTCGACCGTTAGTGTAACCGCGATCGACACTTAATCGACATTAAAATTTTGTAGGTTGACCGCATAAGAAGGTGTCGACCGCTTAATGTTACAGAATATTTTAGGTGTCGACCACGTTTATATATGTCGACCGCAAGATATTTATCGTTAGTGAAAGTGTCGACCGCCAATATAAAAAGGTCGACCGGTATACACAAAGTGTTGACCGACGTTGTAAAAAGAGTCTACCGGTAAAATGTAACGGCTAGAATTTGCATATTCAACGGAAACATCCGGTCGACCATTGAAATATTGCAGGTCGACCGGAGGTAGCTTTTATGAGGGAATTCTATAAATTGTAGGAGTGAGCTGAGAATTTCTTAACCGAAACTCTCTGTTCAAATCGCTGTCAAGTTTTCGCGCTCGAAAGCCTTTTAGCTATTGATCGTTCTACGATTCCCTTAACAATCATCAACAACTCGGTGAACGGTATCAAAGTAGAAATTTTTTTTAAAAATAGTTCATTGTTTGTTATGGATTCACCGCCTAAATACGTAGAATTTGAAACATTTTCGTCTTCCGACGATGAGGTGCAAGAAGTTGCACCTATGAATCCGGCATTTTATGTCAGAAATTTGGAAACATTTTGAAATCGTAGAAATGAACGTAGGAACGAAAATAGAAAATAGGGCACAATGCAATTATTGTGTCAATCATTATGTTTATGAATCCACCACTAGCACAATAAATCGACATTACAAAAAATATCATGAGCACTTGCATTCGAAAGATCGTATGCAATTGCAATTAAACACTCTTGGTACTAGAAATTTCGTTTATTCGCATGATAGAATGCGAGAAAGTGCTGCAAAATATGTGGCACAACGCGAGTTACCTCTCTCAATGTTTGATCACGAGGGAACCGTAATATTTATACAATAATACATTACTCCAAGCTTTAAGCGAATTCCTCGCAGTACATTGCGAGGCGACATAATAAAATTGTAGGAGAAAATGAAAAATGACTTGCTTCTTTTATTTTCGCATGCGCTCACGATGTCAATATGTATTACTTCTAATTTGTGAAGTGCGTCCAATGCACTCGGCTATATTGTTGTCACTTCGCATTTCATTGATGCAAATTGACAACTTAATAAATGCATTTTAGGTTTTCAGAGTTGTGAATACCTTCATAGTGGTATCACAATTTATCGATACATTGTTAGTATTTTACAAAAATACAATATAAGAGATATAATTTTTAGTATTACGTTAGATAATGCTTCCGCTAATGTAACAACCCTCATTTTTATTTAGAATTTTGTGACTTTAAGATGAAAGTGTCTAGGAATACTTTCAGTCGTCCCCAGGATCGAAGAGGGGTCGACACAATGTAACTTTCGGTCGACCCGGGATCAAGGAGGGGTCGACACAAATAACTCTCGGGAATAGATTCGGTCGACACCTTAAGTAGCGGTCGACACTTTCCCGATTTAAGTTGAAAATTCAACAAAAATGTGGAAAATCCTGATGGATGGACGTGAGAGAAACTTCGATTTCCGTTTAATTAAGGAGACAAGAAGGCATGGTCTGCCATTTCCCTACCAGCACGACTCCTTCTCCCTATTTCACTTTAAGTTCTCGTTTGTTACCAAAAGGCAGAATCTCCCGCCCCGAGGGCCCCCACACCCGGGCCCGACAGACTGTGAGGGGGTAAGTTACGGTGTTTACTTTAAGTTCTCACGTCTTGATCAATGGGAGAGTGAGATTGAGAAAGAAAGAGATATTGTGAGAGAAAAGAGTAAGGAAGCTGAAGTTCAAGTAAGGAACTTCTATCCTCTGAATTTCTTTTAGGTTCAGTAAGGATAATATGATTGTATTGGTTGAGTTGGTAGATAAATATGAAGGATTTCATGTATATTGTTAGAAAATCAGTTCATTATGCACAATGTTAGAGTTTTGGAGATTCGGTCAAATTATAGCACCAATTTGAGTTTATGTCCTTCATAAGAGTTAAAGTAGACTCTTATAGTGGTCTATATCCGTTTGAATCACTCAATTCGAAGCTATGTAGACAAAGTTATGAATGTTGCAAGTTTGCAGACGAAAACTGGGAGAGGAATTCAGACGACCATTTTGTAAGTTAGGTCATCCGTTTTGTAAGAGGTTCCCAATTTCCGCTCTCTGTTTTTAAGCATGGGTCGACCCCTCCAAGGTTGGGTCGACCGGTCCTTGGTTTTGAGATATGCATGCTCACTGTTATGTCAATATTGATTGACACTTTATGCTACGTTAGTTTTGGGAATTTGGTGTCTTCTAAGAAGTTATAGTAGACTCTTTAAGGAATAATTTGACACCCGCAGCATCACAAATGGATCAATATAGAGGAAGTTATAATTGATCGAAGTTGGGATAAAAGTTATGACTTTATGCAATAAAACAAGTCATGCTACATGTATTCTCATCCTTAAATGATCTGTATGTTTAGGTCCTCAATTGGATTAAAAAGAGGCTTAAGTGGATTGATTCAAGATAGCTGCTAAGGTAAGTTAGTATTAAGATGGTTTGGCCCTTAAGTGAGACTACATTGCAAAGATTATGATGTATGTTTGATGTGCATTGTATGTTTGTTGTCATGACATGTTTGATGATATAATTGTTTTCATATTATTTTTTATGTGATTTAAGTAATGTTTCATAGTCACATAGTCATGCATCATAGTTTTACAAAATGTCAACGAAATGATTTCATGCATTGTTTTACAACGTAGTTGGAGGTAAACGAGATATGATTGGTGGTATGAGACGCTAATTATGTTTCGTCTCCGATGAATTAAGAATTTGAATATCAGAACAGTAAAGTAAATGGTTATTACAGGCCTGAACACTCCAAGTAGTAAGTGGGCCCAAGATCAGTAGAAGTTGAAGTAGGTAGAGAGCGTATTCTTGAGATCCTGTAATATTTCCAAAGATAAAGAAGATATGAAACCTAAGAAACGTGAATGAAACTGTGCATTGTTTTAACAACATAGCATACTCATGCATTGCATTTTATAGTTATGTTACTTACTGAGCTTTAGGCTCATAGTTTAGACTTTGCAATGTAGGGAATGTAATTGAAGAATAGGTGCAAGTGACTGACCAAGGATTTAGCAGCAGAAGAGTGTCCAAATGATACAATTTATTGAGTGATGACCGACGGGGAGTGATGCATGACACACACAAAGTTATATTACAAATGTTTTGAATGTTTTGAAGATGTAATTAAAATGTATATATTATTTTGGAGTGATGGATTACAAAACTCTTGAAAATGAATGTATTTTAAGTTGAAGTAATTGTCTTCCGCTGTATGTTTTAAGTTATTAAATGCTTATGTATTTTTGATAAAAGGTGAAATTCAAATGTATGTTTTTATTATTTGACGGTTTTCCTTGTAAACTATTTTTATAAACTAAAGATAGTTTTTAGAAATTAAAGTAACAAGTTTTCCACCAACGTAAGTAAGTAAGTAAGTAAGAAATCTAGTAACGGACCGGTTCTCGGGTCGCCAAAAAGAGTAAGAAAGTAAGTAAGTAAGCAAGTAAGAAGAACAAGTTAGCGGCGGCTCGGGAATCGGGTCGTTACAGCTAATGATGTTTGTGTTAATCAGTTTAAAAAATATTATCATTTCGATAGTACTCAGTTTTCTCTTTTTCTTATGCGGTGTGTTTGCCAGATTTTAAATTTGATTGTTAAAGATGGCATGCAATTTGTATCACCGCATATTGATGCAATTAGAGGTGCAATTTCTTTTATTTCTTCGACAAACACCTGACAACAAAAGTATCGAGAATTTTGTAAAGCGGCTAACCTCAAACCTAGAAAACTAAAAACCGATGTTTCAACTCGGTGGAACTCAACATATCTAATGTTAGAAAATGCTAGACCGTATTGAAACGTCATTTGTGATTTTATTAGTCAAAAGACACAATGTTTTACTTTGGATATGTGTAGTTGTGATATCGCTAATCTATTTCTCGAATTTTTGCAACCATTTTTTGAAGCCACCAAAGAATGCTCGGGAATTTATTACTCGACTACGCATCTTGTGCTTCCGTGGTTCGTAAGATTGACTTCTACTTTTGAAAGATATAAAAAAATTGATGCATTTAATGAAATCGTAACTTCAATGGAATTTAAATTTCAGAAATATTTGCTTCAAGTACCTTCTATATTTTCATTTGCTAGTATTATGCATCCGAAATATAAAATCAATGGCACGAAGTTGATGCTTGATAAAATTTCGGAGAACCTAGGTTTCGCCCTCGTATGCAGTCCAAACACATTGCGTAGCGACCTTGCTACTTTGTTTGGTACTTACCAAACTAGATTTTTCGGTGCATGAACTCATACTTCGTCCGATATGACATCGACGTCGGGTGGTAGTTCTGGTTTCGAAAGATCGTTAAATGCTATGGATGCAATTGACGCCCAACTAGAAAGCGATGTGCATTCATATGCTTTCGATAAGAGTGAACTCGACATGTATTTGGAGTCTCGAGTTCGAATTTCTCGAGACGAGACATTTGACATATTGGGTTGGTGGAAATCCAACGCAGCCATGTATCACGTGCTCTCGAACATGACACGGGATTTACTAACACCGCATGTCTCAACTGTAGCTTCGGAGTCGGCTTTTAGTGCAGGTGGACGCATGTATGAGGATGGACGGGGAAGTCTGGCACCGGAGCTCGTTGAAGCACTCATTTGCATGAAGGACTGGAGCGACGCAGTCACGAGGGACCAACAACGAGAGGACGCACTTGCAGAGGAGTTCAAGAACTTGGAGTTTGAAGACTAGTTGCGACGTTGTACATTAGGAGATCAAGAATTTTTTCATTTCTTGTACGCGTGTACATTTGTGATTTCATGTAAACGTTAACAATTGTAATCGTTTGATATTTTACACATGATTAACACTTAGATGGGTGTCAACCTAGTTGGGATCTATCGACGGTGTAGTGATGCAAATGTCCACCTTGCTAATGTAAGCGACTTTCCATTCTTCTTTCGGTATTTTATTTTCCTGATATAAGAGTAAGTGTCGACCGCAATGATACAAGGTGTCGACCGCTTAACAATAGTGTCAACCGCATATATACGAAGGTGCCGACCGCACCTTGGCCAGAACTTTTAGGGTGTCGACCGCAATTTAAGGGGTTGACCGCATCTCATTCCAGAGCATATTAGGGTGTCGACCGCAAAGTAAGGTGTCGACCGCAGATCAATACAAGCGTTATAGGGTGTCGACCGCACAGTCAGGTGTTGACCGCATCTCATTCCAGAGTGTTTTAGGGTGTCGACCGCAAAGTAAGGGGTCGACTGCAGATCAATACAGAGCGTTATAGGGTGTCGACCTCACAGTCAGGTGTCGCCGCCGATCAATACAGAGCATTTTAGGATGTCGACCGCTTAGCAAGGTGTCGACCGCATATCATTCCAGATCGTTTTGAGGGTGGCGATCGCATAGGAAGCGGTCGACCGCATAGTAACAAGTAGAGCTGGCAATCGAGCCGGCTCGAGGCCGGGGAGAGCCGGCTCGTCGAGCATGTCGAGCCAAACGAGCCGAGCCTTTCGAGCCTGTCGAGCCTATTCGAGCCGGCTCTGTCGAGCTTTTTTAAAAAAAATTTGGCTCGAGCCTAAACGAGCGAGCCGATCCCAGCCAGTCGAGCCTGTCGAGCCTAAACGAGCCGAGCCAAACGAGCCAAACAAGAAAAAAAAAAATTCGTATATTGAAGTTGTATAGCTTATTCGATATTATGTAATGACCAATTTATGCATATTGTTTTCTTCAAGCCAAAAAAAAATTTGCATGATAACATTTGTATGTATCGCCTCCATTACGCAAAAGAAACACGAAAACAATACATCGAATAAACAATACACTGAAAGCATCCAATTTGAAATCAATTCGCAAAAGAGTTAACAATTAATACTCATGCATTGTACGAATCAAAATAGAAACACTGAAAGCATTCATTGTGCCATTAAAAAGTAAAATATGTTACAAAAAATTGTTTAATTGTTTGAAAAGAGTACAAAAGAACGAACCTACTCCATAGGGGTATCGTTCGATGGAGGTGGAGCAGCTGTGGGTGAGGGTGCCAGCGAAGTACAAAAAATTCCAGCCCATTGTCGGTTTTGTGCCTCGTCGAACCGGCGATCCAATGTTGCGAGGCGGACATCCATCGTGTCAAGCCGTCGTTGGACTCTCTCAAATGAATTCTCCATTAAAAGCTTGACGTCTTCCAAAGATGCCTCGATCCGGCGGGTTGTCGAAGGACGACTAGCTGCTGCAGCGCGTTGTTCTTGGTCGTACTCAGCCCCCTCGTGCTGGAGGGCCTGTGATGTCGAGCCCGGATGATCGCATTTGAAGATCCACTCGCCGTCCGTGTTTTCCACAATACCCATTCTTGCAAGGGTAGATGTCGAATAGGTGTCGACTCTCCTAACCGGTACAGGTGTCTCGGAAGGAGGAAATGACACACCATTATCGTGGAAAATTTCCGTCAACAAAAGGTTGAACGGCATTGACTTGGAAGAGTTTTCGAAAAGATCAATCATCCTTTTTAAAATTACATAACCAACGTGAAAGTTGGTTCCAGTGAAAATGTTATAAAGTACGTGCAAATCCATTCCATTCACATGATCCCTATGACCATCCCTAGGTAGGAGGTTATAGGAGATCATGTGGTGGACAAGACGAGCAATTGTAGGATCGAGATTAACCTGAG
>QAOC01036831.1:196530-211542 GCA_003255005.1 Begonia fuchsioides | reverse complement strand
TAACCTCTACAATTTATAGAATTCACGCATAACAGCTACATGCGGTCGACCTTCAGTTTTAAAACGGTCGACCTTACGTTAGCGTTGCATATGGAAGTTATAGCCGTTACATTATTACGGTCGCCCCTCTCTATGAACACGGTCGACCTTTTTACAACTACCGGTCGACTCTTTTTCAACGCGGTCGACACTTTCACAACAATCATGCGTATTGCGGTCGACATTTAATTAGCGGTCGACACTTAAAAACGTTCTGGAACGTATAGCGGTCGACACCTTATTTTGCGGTCGGCCATCCAAATTTACATATGCATTAAGTGTCGACCGCGTGTATACTAAGTGTCAACCGCACTACAAGTGGTCCGAGCCAGCTCTCGAGCTGGCTTTCGAGCCGGATCGGTTGGCTCGGTATTTCCGAGCCCACGAGCCAACTCGAGCGAGCTGCACTCTCGGGCTCGGCTCGAGCAAAAGCTCGAGCTGCTACAGTGCCGAGCCAAGGCTCGCTCGTTTGCCAGCACTAGTAACAAGGTGTCGACCGCGGGCTCCATTAAATCCCAGACCGGTGCCCTAAAATTGCATTTTTTCGATAATTTTTGACGACTTCCGATGCGCCACTCCAATTTCTTCGTGTTTTCGCCCTTGTCTGTGCCGAATCGTTTAGTGTAGAGGTAACTATCACTACTCCTCCTATATTTTACCTATTCGTTTGAAATGACATTGACCTCGCGTTCAAAAAATGTAAACTTTCCAAAAAATCCAAGGTTAGCTCTGTTTCGATTCCGGAAGAACCTATTGTAGGGCCCTCGTTTGATTCTAATTTGTACTTCGATTTAGAATGTCAACAAAACTTTTTATCTGATTTCCAATGCAAGTGTATTATTCCAAGTCGTGTTTTCCAACCAAATTTCATCTGTAACCTACCGATTCACGAGTTATTTGATCGTGTTGGTTTGTCTGAGTTGTTTCAATTCCGGGGACCGTATTACGAAACCTCAATTCGCATGTTTTATGCTAATTTTTCATTTTCACCAAATCATTTACAAGTGTCTAG
Organism: Begonia fuchsioides; assembly: GCA_003255005.1. Lineage (NCBI taxonomy): Eukaryota > Viridiplantae > Streptophyta > Magnoliopsida > Cucurbitales > Begoniaceae > Begonia > Begonia fuchsioides. Next base: position 210,491 of record QAOC01036831.1, on the reverse strand, counting down.
TTATGTGTACGGAGAACGCATAACTATCACGTCTCTTAAGCTCAACGAGATGTTGAATTGCATAGGCAACAAGAGAGCCTCTCGTTACTACGAGCCTTTCACGGAGCCTCCTTGTGTCGAAACGAGTGAATACACTTAGTTTCTCCGCTCCGTTGTGAAAATCCCGACACTCACCTTCCCCCTAAACCAAAAGCCAATGATTTGAACGCCACGGCTCGTCTTGTCCACCACATGATCTCCTACAATCTCCTACCTAGGGATGGTCATAGGGATCAAGTGAGTGGTATGGATTTGCACGTTCTTTATCACATTTTCACTGGAACTAACTTTAACGTTGGTTATGTAATTTTAAAAAGGATGATTGATCTTTTTGAAAACTCGTCCAAGTCAATGTCGTTCAACCTTTTGTTGACGGAAATTTTCCACCAACACGGTGTCAACTTTCCTTCCTCCGAGACACCTCTCCCGGTTAGGAGAGTCGAAACCTAAACTGAATCTACCCTTGCGAGGATGAGTATTGTGGAAAACGACGGTGAGTGGATCTTCAAAGCCGATCATCCTTGTTTGACATCACATCACTCCAGCACGAGGGCGCTGAGCAAGACCAAGAATAAGAAGCTGAAGCAGCTATTTGTCCTCGTCAATCAACAACCCGCCGGATTGAGGCATTTTTGTACGACCACCAAGAATATTTGGAGAATTCATTTGAGAGAATCCACCGACGGCTTGACACGATGGATACCCGCATCTCAACATTGGATCGGAGGTTCGATGAGGCACAAAATCGACATTGAGCTGAGATTTTTACCATCTCGCCGGAGGCCACACCCACAGCTGCTCCACCTCCATCGGACGATCTCTCTGTGAAGTAAGTTCGTTCTTCTATAATCTTTTCGAACAATTAGAATAATTTTTTGTAACTTATTTTACTTTTTATTTGACACAATGAATGATTTCAGTGTTTATATTTCATTTCGTACAATGCATGATCATTAATTGTTAATTCATTCACGAATTGATTTCAAATCGGATGTTATATATGTTGAATGTTATTGATTCAATGTTTCGATGTTATTGTTTTGGAGTTTCTTTGACATTTTGATTCAATACTATTGTTTTCGTGTTTCTTTGGCATAATAGAGGCGATACATACAAACGTTATCATGTAATTTTTTTTTTTGAATGAAAGAAAACAATAGGCATAAATTCTTTTTATTTAAATTTAAAATTACATAATACAGAAAGCTATAAAACTTCAATACACGAAAATAAAATTTCTATGTTGGGCTCGTCTGGCTCGGCTCGTTTAGGCTCGACTGGCTCGTTTAGGCTCGCTCGTTTAGGCTCGCTCGTTTAGGCTCGAGGCTCGCGAGCCGGCTCGAGCCAAATTTTTTTGAAAAAAGCTCGAACGAGCCGACCCTCCCGGGCTCTAGCCGGCTCTATTGACAGCACTATTATCAACTAATGAAATATTTTAAATCAATATATACTCTATTATTAAAGATTTATTATTAAAAACAAAAGAATTTACTGTGATTGTAAATGCATTAGCAGGGTCTATAAATCTTCTTTGGGAGATTGGATTAGCGTTTGAAATCGAGACGATACCATTTCTGCTCTTCAATTTCAAACCTTTTGGCATTTGCTTGCTACGACTTTCAAGATCACGGCAGCGGTTCGTGCTCAAGAATCATACTCGCCAATGAAAATGACCAAAAATGATGAACCGGTCGTCGGAGTTCCGTACTATGTTGGGCGGAATCCGTATCAAGCCGGGATGATTCCGCCAAACGCCTTGTACGGTGATCCTAAGGGGATTCCGATTGAGCGAACCATTTACAAGGACACTCCAGCTCCATTTAACTGCCTCTACTGCGGGGATTCTGGGCTTACCACCGTCCGGTAGGCATCATCGTTTCTCTCCCTTGGCTGACTAAATTTCTCCTAAATCTTTATTATCTCATGCTGAATTCGAGTTGGATTGTTTCTAGGCTCTTCCTTGTGCTTGAATTATTTGGAAACTTCAATTATTTCACGATCCGTGCTTTCTGTGGCTTAAGATCGACATCCATCTTGTTTATTTCGATTTATCCCCAATATAGACCTGGTGTATTTCTCGCAGTTCTCCCTGTCTGTCTCGGATCTAGAACTTTAGGTGATAAACGGTTGTAATGTGCATCTGTCTAGAATCTGTCGCTCGTGTTGCTAACTTTGTTTTTTTTTGGTCTCAAGAATCCATTGAATTCATTTTTATTATTGCAGATGTCAACTGTTTTCTCGCATCGGGTTGTCAAATTGCTTGAAAGAAATGAAAATCTTGATGAATTTGGATGTATTTAATTATATCTAGTCATTAGATCGTGATAGCTTATTCTTATCAGGGAGTTTCATGAGGTGATACCGTGCTTTTTACATTATTAAACAAAATAAATTACAGTCTTCAGTAATGTAAATCTATGAACGAACTTATTTTTTTAGTACGTTACGTGTTGCAAAGTTCTGGTTGATTTGGAGGATGTCAGGACATAAAAAGTATATGGATTAGTGACTTCAAGTTTGATATCAGAGTCTTCCTTTAGCTTTAATTTTTTGGTTTTTTAGAATGCTTGACTTTTATATCATCAAATATCATTGCTTACCTTCCCTCTTCAAATATTAGATATATAGCTGATAAAATTTAACATAAATTCTCATGAAATCCGCAATGTGTTCCCAAATTTGGCATTTGATTTGATAAACAGATCAAAGCCAAGTCTAGCTGCTGTAGTGGGTTGCATGATGCCGATGATGCTAGGAGTTTGCTTTCTTTGTCCTTCAATGGATTGCCTATGGCATAAGTATCACTACTGTCCAAGTTGCAAAGAGAAGGTAATAGTACTTGTTCTAGAGAAATTTCATAAACTCCCCACTTTTACGCAATTTGAAATTATTCTCATCGACTTCTTTCCAAATAGGTTGCTGATTTCGAGAAATCAGATGCATGTGCTGTGGTCGATCCTCCTCAGTGGACACAACCCAGCTTTGCCCTGCCCTCATGAGTCACTAAGATGCTGTGGTTACATTGTGTGCAATCTGTAATTCATACGAACTGAATATGACTCCTTAATACATGTATTTCAATCATAAACAGATTCAAAATATTAATACATAGAAGTAAACAAGTTGGTGTCTTATTTCAATAAATAACTACGGAGTCTAGTGGATATCTAAGTTATAACTTACTGGGTTGGCTTAATGCAGGAAGATAAACTAAGCTGATTTAGAATGAAGATGGAGAGGTAAACTTAGAGCAGATGATGGCAACAAATATGTCATTTTGTTTTTTTATTTTGATCTCAAAAGCTAAAACTATTCTGCTATATTGTCTCCGATTTGCAGAGCTTGTATCTACAGGCTTTCTTTTCTTGGCCCTTCCACACAATAGACAACTGACCTCATTTCTTCTGATAGCTATGAGAGACTAATTCACGGAAGATAAGGTTCAGCATGAGAAATAAGAGCCGGCTTCGTTAGCCAAGAAGACTGCCTACATTCCACAAATGGATTCTTAAACCCGAAAGACAGCCGTCAGGAGGTTGCAGGCAAGTCATCCTTGGCTACAATGCCAGGCTCTTCAATCCCATGTAGGACCTTTCTTCTACTTTTCATATTCACTGCTTTGCTTGGCTCATCAGCCCCCTCATTTTATACCCCAAAAAATCAGTAGCCATTGAGGTTTGGATAGGGATTTTTTCTTTTGGGTAGAATGAGCATCTGTATGGCTCTATCATGGAGGTTCCGCCATCGGAATATGTTCTGGGAATGGTCTGCATGAGCCAATGGATGGGTCTACATGAAGTGAAGATGATGATAGGATTTAAGATTTAGGCTCCATGAAATGGCTCGTGTTATCTAGTTTCTATCAAAAGATAAGTGTGGCTCACATGTCATCCTGTCTGTCCCACATAAATGGCCTTTCGCTTCTTCCAAAAGACTACAGTTTATGCTTATTCACTTTGGGTGGGTATTTTTTTCTGTTTTTTTTGGATTTCGATGTTTTTATAGTCAGACCCTCCAAGAAATTTGACTGTACTAGCTAGCTCTAAGCTACGGCCTAGAAATAAGAATGAGAAAAGAAAACTGCCCATCTCCTCAATTTTCTCCTATTCATTCAAGGGTTATGCCTAATTGAGTGGTTCAATGTGGATTTGTTTGGGTGTCGTTGTAAACTTGTAACTATTGCTTTGAATCTACGGCCATGGTGTCGTGGAATTGACTTTTTGGTTTGTTTAAGTGGTGGGTTTGTCAATGAAGGGGGCATCTGATGCTGATTTCCCATCTTTTTGGTCTTCACTTTGAGCCGGTAGAAGAAGTGGGGGATTTTATTTGCAATTGTCATGGCTAGAATTTGGGGTAAAAACTCATTTTAGCTTGACCTTCGGGTAAATAGCTTAAAAAAGACTTGAATTTTAAAAAAATCTTTTAAAGCTCTTCAGATGTCCGAATGGTGATAAGTGCGTCTGATCCCCTTAAAATTTATATATTCACTTATTTTTTCTTCATTTTTATCTAAGTGATTAATACAAAATTGTACTTTCAAAAAAAGTGAAAAATTGTGAGATTCATATATTATGAAGTTTTATATCTACAAGAATCACGGGTAGCTCAAGCAACTGGTGGTAACATACGTCAATGAATCTCTTTATTTATCGTTAATTGAGTTGTGTATTAACAATGTTAAAAGTTCTTTCAATAAAAAAAAATATCATCAATTAAAAATAACCAAAAGTACAAACTCAATAAAAAGAAAAAAATACAATAACAAAAAAATAAATCTGAAAATGCTACTGAAAATTGTCAAAATTTAGTAGAGGTTTTGGAGATTTTTAATAAAAAAGGAAGCTGAAAGAGCTCAGTTGTATCCATTGTGCCAGATCACATCCACTGTGTGCTCTAAACTATCAATCTTAATCATCTGTTGGGTATAATAGTCATCAAGTTTCTCAATATGGTAAGTGTGATAGTTTTATGCATCATTTACATATGTTAGGTATGAAATAAGCTCATCTGCTCCAGCATGAATGTCGGTGATGGATCCTTCATGAGTGGCTCTAGCATCTAACCATAGAAAGAACCCGACATCTAAACGTAGTAAAGCCCCATCATGTCTAGTGTCGGCCGAGCGAGCCGGCTCGCTGGCTCGCTCGAGTCGCTACAGTACCGAACCGAGTCTGGCTCTCATATGTTGCCGTTAGATGATCCAACAGTTAGATTTTTAGGTAGTATAAAAAGGGGTGGAGGTGTCAAAAATTTTCATTGATTTCTCTCGAATTCTCTCAAACTCTCAATCTCACTTTACCAAGTAATTTTTCTCTTGTATTTGATTGTATTCAAACAATTATCGATTACTCATTGAGGTATGCGTAAAATTAATTTGTGAAGTTATCGTTAATGTTATTTTGTATTGTTAACTAATTTTTTATTTTTATTTTGCAAGACTCGTAATTGTGGAATTACAAATCAATTATCACGTAATAGTTATCATCGAGTAATTGGGGAACGATATCAATTTATAATTTTTTTCGTTATTAATTTATATTGACATAGATGCACACTACGTACAATTTGAATCGTTTTCATCCTATGATGACGACATTCAAGAAATTAGATATAGTAATTCTTCATTTTCTATTGGTCACACATTTGCACATACATCCACATCTTCACCAAAATCTAAAAAATAAAAAACTTTGAATATTTGGAAATATTTTGAATTGAAAGAAATACAAATAGGAGGAAAAATAAAAAAATATGACACAATGTAAATATTATGCAAATAACTTTGTGTATGAATCTACCACTAACACTATTGGTCGACATTATAAAAAATATTACGCACACGAGCAAACGAGAGACCGGATCCAATTACAATTAAGTGTTGGTGATAGAGGAAATTTTGTGTATTCACACGAAAGATTAAGTGAAGATTAACAAAATATGTAGAACAAAAAGAAGTCGCGCTATCGATGTTTGATAGAGAAGTCATTGAAAAATTTATGAAGAAATACGTTAATCCTAGTACTTTGCGAGCTGACATCATTAAATTGTACAATAATATAAAAAATAAGTTAATTATATTTTTTTCACACACACTTACTATGTGTATTTGTATTACATCTGACTTATGAAGTGCACATAATACACTCGGATATATAGTCGTCACTTCTCATTTCATTGATGATAGATGACAACTTCATAAAAGAATATTAGAATTTCATAGTTGTGAATATCCTCATAACAGAATAACTATTTATATATACATTGTGACCATTTTACAAGAATATAATATTAGAGATATAATTTTTAGTATTACTTTAGATAATGCTTCCAGTAATGATGTTTGTGTTTTGTAATTTAAAAGATTATTTCAATTTGATAGTTGTCAATCTTGGTTTTCATATGCGTTGTGTTTGTCATATTTTAAATTTAATTGTTAAAAATAACATGCATTTTATTTTTCCGCAAATTGATGCAATTAGAAATTCAATTTCTTTTATTACTTCTTCTAACTCCCGACAACAATAATATAAAGAATTTTGTAAAACGACTAATCTTCTACCTAGAAAATTAAAAACGGATATATCAACAAGGTGAAATTCAACTTATTTAATGTTAGAACATGTTAAACCGTATTGTAATGTAATTTTTGATTTTATTAGTAAAAAAACACAAGGTATTACTTTAGATAATTGCAGATGTGATATGACTAATTTATTTCTTGATTTTTTTAAACTATTTTTAGAAGCTACTAAAGAATGTTTAGAAATTTATTACCCGATTACGCATCTTGCTATTTATATATTTGTAAACTTAACTGGTACTTTCGAGAGATATAAAAAAATACATGAATTATCTGAAATCGTTGACAAAATGGAAATGAAATTTAAAAAATATTGGCTTGACATACCCAATATTTTTTCATTTGCTTGCATTATTCATCCTAGATATAAACTTAAATATTGTAAATTGATGCTTCATACGATTTCCGATAACTTAGAGCTAATGTCTGTAGTTTCGGTAGATTTATTAAGAAATGATCTTTCTAATTTATTTGCTTCTTACCAACATAAATATAGTACTTCTCGTTCATTTTATTCGTCTAATATGACGTCTACTTCTAGTGGCAGTTCCCGTTTTGGACAACCAATTAATAGTATGGATGTCATAATGAAGAAATTGATAGCGATGTGCATTATTATGGTTCTGATAAGAATGAACTCGATATTTATTTAGACACTCGTTATCAACTTCCCCGTGATGATGCATTCGATATTTTGAGTTGGTGAAAAAATAACGAGGTCGTCTATCCGATTCTTTCTAAAATGACACGCTATTTATTAACACCTTAAGTTTCTATTATAGCTTCTGAGTCTGCTTTTATCTCGGGTGGACAACTATTCGATGATGGACGGGGAAATCTTGCACCGGATCTCGTGGAGGCATTAATATGCTTGAAGAATTGGAGCGATGAAGTTTCAAGAAACCAATAACGAGATGATGAATTAACGGAGGAATTCAAAAATTTTGAATTAGAAAATTATTAACTTCTAAAGTGTAACTTTATGTAAATTTTACACTTGTATTTTTTTTATATGTAATTTTTTATTATTGTATTTTTTTATATGTAATTTTTTACACTTGTAGTTTTTAAAATTCATATAATTTAATTTCAATGATATGTATTTTTTTATAAATAATAAATATATTTACGTATGTTCGGTTCGTTTGACTCGGCTCGTATAGGCTCGACCAGCTCGAATAGGCTCGGGTCGAAAAGCTCGACAGGCTCGATGAGCCGGCTGTCGACTCTAGTCATGTCAGCATATGGAGGAGTCAGCATCTGACCCAAATCCAGCGGGTCAACCTGACTTGGAAGATCAACGTTCGAATCTAAGCTCATGCGACTGGCTGCTCCATCTCCCCTGACAACTCACGTGCCGAAGACTCTACCAAACTCATACTCTGAAGCTGAATGTGATCAAAGACATCTTGCGCCCGTGACCTCCACATTTTTTCATCATCTCTTCAAAGATACTCTTAATGAGTTTTGTTATCAAAACTCTATATGAGAGGTTTTTTTAATCTCCTTATGAATCTCTGTCATGTGTCGCAAAACTAAATATCCTAGGTTAAACCGGATTTTGATATAAAGACAATACATAATATGTAAATCCATATGAATTATCAGTTCACGATGCTCGTCGCGGGAAAGAATAATATGAGATATCAAGTTGTGCATAATCCGAGAGACCATGTTCAGCTCATTTGCTTTGGCTTAGCCAAAGTGTCAAGTCGACTATCGTATGCCCGAATCGACCTAAAAAAATGCTCCAAACTCATCCATAATAAAAAGTGCCCCTGACTAGAGTTATAATATATCCTCACACCATTGTTCGAATCGTTTGCATATTTGATCACACAGTTGATGTGATCTGGTTTAATCAACACATCTCGCCCAAGGATAAACGTCATCCCCCATGACTACTCTCCACATCTACAATAAGGTTACCGTAAACTATTCGCACTAATTGCTTTGTAGATTGGCCATATAGCTCAAAAAACTGAGCAATCTAATATCATTGACCATACGTCAATCCCTAAGCCCTCGAAAGATGCAAAAATAATTGTTTGGGCGATATCGCAGTTCACAACGTGAATACGTCGTGAAATACTCTCTTATGTGTAGATGATTGGAACTCTCTGCGGTGAGCAGTCATTGATAACTGCGGCACATGTGCACGACCTCTAGTGTTCAAAGGTCGAGATGATCTCCCACTCTCATCACGTTATTGCTTATCGACTCTGACACACTTCTCACAACATAAATGCTTTTTTTTGTAAAAAAAAATAAAAATTGACAAAATTTTGTATCAAATTACTGTGAAAAAATGAAGCAAAAGTGAACGAATATATAAGTTGTAGGGCTCATAGAGGAAAAAAAAATGAGGCAAAATTTAGCGAATATATAAGTTGTGAGGCTCCTAGGACGTTTGATGAGACCTAAAATAATTTTTCAAAACTCATATATTTTTCAACTATTTTCTCAAAATTCATACAAAAAAATATTTTTTACCCCAATTATTATTCTGTAATTATTAGTTTTTGACTTTTAAAATAAAAATATAAAATAAGAATGTAATTCTATTATAATATTTTCTTCTCATGCATTTTGATTCTATACTCTACCATGTCAAATTAATGAAGGTAAAATATAATTATTTCTAATAAACAAATTGTATTTTAATAGAATTAGTGAATGGGTATAAGTTGTTGCTATGAGCAAGGGAGAAATAGTCGAGGGTCTGTGTTTCGTACAAGACTCGAGTCTTCCGTCAAAAGAAGACGGAATCACCCAACAATCAACCCTTCCCTACTTCAATAAGCCATAAGCCAAGTACACCCATGCCATGCCCATCTTCATGAAGCCATAAGCCAAGTTCCTAATTTTCATCATTTATTTCCTAATGTTAAATAATGAATTTTTTATTGCATTGAAAATAATAAAGACGCTAACTGAATCACCAAAAGATCAAAAAAGAAAATAGGACATAGATTCCATAAAAAAATATGTAATTCTCCACACATTGATATGGTTGACTTCTAATCGTAGTTGATCGAGAATTTGTTCCCCGGAATTTAGGCCAACACTCACTTCTCATAATTTATTCCTCATCAACTATACACTACAGTATAAAGCTACATCGTCACGACTTTAAAAAACGAATGGTGTTTTCAAAGAATCCTTATGATGTGCTTCGAGAACCTCAAAAGAAAATTGCATGGAGGAGAGAAAGAGAGAGAATCTAAAATTCAAATGTATGAGATTTCGACCCTATTGTTCTGCTACGACTAGGTATACAACTCTCCGAACATATCCATTGCTTAATTTTCAAGATATATGTATAACTATGGCTCTTCAATGGATGATGAGTCGCGAAACTAGAGTAATCTTTTTGTTTGTTTGTACAGACTTAAGACTTAGCTTAGTGATCGAGTTGAGATAGAATTAATACAAAGTCTAAAATTCAAAGTCTGGATCTTTAATATTTCAATATTGAAGTTAGATTTTTCTAACGTCAGTTACGTATTTTTTATTTTTGAATTATTAAATCACTGTAATTTAATTAGTCAAATACGTTAAGGCGGACGTGAGTGATGAGTCATTTGGATTTTTGTTACGGTCTTTGCGTGGAAACTGATGAGCAAAACTTGCAGACTACAAAACAGGGTAAGAGAGCACGCTCTTTGCTGTACGCTCTGTCGTCGTCGTCCCCACTCAGACTTTTTCCCGGAATGCTTGCTTTCTGCAACCCAGTCAACTTCTGTAAGATACCCATAACCTAGTCTGAAAGAGGAAGCTCGTTAGTCTGGACAATATAATTTTACATGTTTCTTGACGGAAAGACGACCAAAAGAAGCGCTTAATGAGTATGAGTCTGATGCAGTCTTGTTGGAGTGGACAACTATCACAGTCTCATCAATGGCGTTTTTAATATGAACTTGCAGTGGAGTTTGCATAAAGACGAGGGTAGTTTTGTCTTACTTTGATATGCGTGCAAGGGCATATTTTCTCTCATCAAAAGTGGATTTGCCAAAGAACGAGAACTACAAGTCAAGATTTTTTGTTTTTCTCTCCTCAAAAGTCTCAAACTTTGGGAATTTACAGTTTTGGGTTACTCTCAAACGCAATCTGTTCTTTGTTGGGCTCTCTAAGTGCTTCCCCCTCTCCGTGTCGATTGCTTGCTCCGACCAACTAAACATCTCTCCTCTCTCTTTCCCTCTAATCACTAGAAATATTTGAAAATGGCGTTTCGAGATCTTCATCTTCTGGTGTCTGGTCTTTTTCTTTCGACTCTTTTTACAGCTACGCCGGCGAGAGCCAACGTAGAAGGTACAACAAGAATCTTCATCGGCGTTCTATGATTGTAGGCCGGCTTTTTTGTTTGAAAATGGGCGTTGATTTGCAGGAGATGCACTGTATGCGCTGAGGAGGAACGTGAAAGATCCGAATAACGTTTTGGAGAGCTGGGATCCGACATTGGTGGATCCTTGCACCTGGTTTCATGTTACCTGTGACGGAGATAATCGGGTCACCCGACTGTAAGTCTGTCGTGTTCTTGTTATTATTTTTTTTCTGAAATCTCAAAAGGGTTGTATCCTTTGAGATTATGATTGCGAAGAACAGTGAAGTCAATTCAGTAACGTGATGGATTAACGGAGATCCGACACAGGGACCTGGGAAACGCAAAGCTGTCTGGCACTTTAACTCCTGAACTAGGCAAGCTTGGACGTCTTCAATATTTGTGAGCCTTCTCCTCTTCTCTGATCAAATAATTTCGTTTTGATTTTGATTATTTGTTTATAATTTAAAGAAATTATCTTAAAAAAATATTACCCAACCAACAAATGTAAACGGAAGAGGTTGTTCAAGGTTTTTTTTTGCAGAGAGCTGTACATGAATCAGTTGGAGGGTAGTATACCAAAGGAAGTGGGAAAGCTGAAGAATCTTGTGAGCTTTGATCTCTATCAAAACAACCTCACTGGATCCATCCCTGCATCTCTCTCTAAACTATCCAATCTCAAGTTCCTGTAGGCTTTCTTTCATCTCCTCTCCCCATTTCCCCCCTCGGAATTCTCCTTCACTTTTCCTTGGCTGGTGCAGGCGACTGAACGGCAATAGGCTGACCGGCAGAATTCCACGGGACCTAACACAGCTTGGCAACCTCAAGATAATGTAAGAAGCTAGTGAAGTTCAAGTTAAGAGTGGACGTAAGTAATTGTCCTTTCTTTTGCTCATCCGACGTTATAATTGCAGCGATGTGTCGGAAAATGATCTGTGCGGGACAATTCCAGCGACAGGATCTTTCTCCAAGTTTTCCGAGGAAAGGTAGCCAGTTAGTTTAATAATTTTTTAGTCGTCTTGATCTGAGTTGCTGAAGCATGTAAATGCATGGCATGTGAAGCAGTTTCAGGAACAACCCGAGATTGGAAGGACCGGAACTGATGGGATTTGTGAGATACGAGAGCGGAGGAAGCTGCTAAATGGAGTGTTGGAATATAATGGTCTTGTTCCGAGCTTACTAGGGCTCTGCTGTGTGAATATAATATCATTTGCAACGATGATTGACCACTCTATTCCACGTCTATTTGATATGACTCGTTTATTGGTATGTAAAATACAAGCCTAGTACATTAAAAGGTGCAAAAGAAAGCTGCATTTGACAACCAATTCAAAGCAACATCGGCGCTCATAAATTAAATGTAACATTGGCCAGATCTTGAATTTCCTACTGCAAATGTAGTAGCAGGAAACGACTATAAAGTCGAATATTCCGACTTTGTACAGAAGTAGCATCGAATTTGATGGGCCACAAAAAATACAAGATTTACCATTTGATGCATAAACCATACAAAATTTTTGGACCAATTAAACGATTCATCACTAATCGCATTCGAAGCACCGATCAATTCATTAGATAGGTGAAGGTAACAATTGCTAGAATTATTTACAGAAAAGTCACCTGTACCAAATTGATGATGGTCCGAAATTTCTCTGTTTGGTCGTGGTTGGAGGCTGTCCTGAAATAAGAGTAATCAATCCACGCCTGTTTGAACGGATTATAACAGTGGTCAAGGTTAGTCAGAGGCACTTGAAAACTAATGAAAGTAATTCTTAATTGCTACCTTTGTCTAGAACGATAGGAGCAATATTCTGTGATCCAGACGGCAGAGGTGGGCTAGTAGATTGTCCCATTGGTGCCATGGTAGGAGAAGGGGTGTCTTCATCCATTTCATTTGGAGCAGATTCCATCCATTTGGAGGGATCTGGCAGTCTCTCCCTCAAATACCTTAATGGTATTGAAAAACTCCAGTTTATGACCTGCGGAGGCGCTGACAATGGAGATGCTGGAATTTTTACTGCCCTATTAGAGATAGAAGAAGAAACCAGTTAATCCTCGAAGAAGCAGGAGGTCTAGGAAGCTCATGAAGCTCACTTATCTTAGGAGATGAAGCAACTTTGGGAGAAACAGGAGATGTCGAACCGCCTGGTGGGTTTCGTAATATAGGCCCTGAAAACAACTGAGGATGATTCATTGAGGCAGGCAAGGGAGGTTGTGAATTCACTGTTAATGGACCTGACTGAAAAAGCTTGTCTTCCCATCTTATTTGCATCTACAGAAGCAGGTTTAAGTCTTGGAAGTAGACCTCCCTGCGTCGGAGGAGGGAGCCGGGTAGGTCCACTAATGTTGTTACTCTCTTTGAGCACATTTTCTGGATTTTTCATCACATGTCCGAGCGTTTTCTCACCTCCCACCATTGCATTCATACCTTTTTGGTTCCGAAATGGTTTTGCAGAAATTGAACTCTTTGTATCAGCTGGCATAGGTAGAGCTGGCAATCGAGCCGCCTCGAGCTCGGGGAAGGCCGGCTCGTCGAGCCTGACGAGCCAAACGAGCCGAGCCTTTCGAGCCTGTCGAGCCTATTCGAGCCGACTCTGTCGAGCTTTTTTAAAAAAAATTTGGCTCGAGCCGGCTCGCGAGCCGATGGGAGCCAGTCGAGCCTAAACAAGCCGAGCCAAACAAGAAAAAAAAAATTTCGTATATTGAAGTTGTATAACTTATTCGATATTATGTAATGACCAATTTATGCATATTGTTTTCTTCAAGCCAAAAAAAAATTTGCATGATAACATTTGTATGTATCGCCTCCATTACGCAAAAGAAACACGAAAACAATACATCGAATAAACAATACACTGAAAGCATCCAATTTGAAATCAATTCGCAAAAGAGTTAACAATCAATACTCATGCATTGTACGAATCGAAATAGAAACACTGAAAGCATTCATTGTGCCATTAAAAAGTAAAATATGTTACAAAAAGTTGTTTAATTGTTCGAAAAGAGTACAAAAGAACGAAC
>QAOC01036831.1:140693-195233 GCA_003255005.1 Begonia fuchsioides | reverse complement strand
CTAACCTCTACAATTTATAGAATTCACGCATAACAGCTACATGCGGTCGACCTTCAGTTTTAAAACGGTCGACCTTACGTTACCGTTGCATATGGAAGTTATAGCCGTTACATTATAACGGTCGCCCCTCTTTATAAAAACGGTCGACCTTTTTACAACTACCGGTCGACTCTTTTTTCCACGCGGTCGACACTTTCACAACAATCATGCGTATTGCGGTCGACATTTAATTAGCAGTCGACACTTAAAAACGTTCTGGAACGTATAGCGGTCGACACCTTATTTTGCGGTCGGCCATCCAAATTTACATATGCATTAAGTGTCGACCGCGTGTATACTAAGTGTCGACCGCACTACAAGTAGTCCGAGCCAACCGAGCCAGCTCTCGAGCTGGCTTTCGAGCCGGATCGGTTGGCTCGGTATTTCCGAGACGATGATGGCTGCAATTGACTCACTTTGTCAGCAATGCCAGATCTATTTTCAGCAAGAAGTGGGGCTGACTGGGTGCCTGTCCTAGACTGAGGGAAAAAAATCTAGAGTGAATTTCTATAGGTTTTCCAGCAAATTCTATTTCAGAAAATTATAACTCATATAGTAATAAAGAACTCAATATATCAGTGTGTTCAGATTTTATAGCAACGTCTAAACAATATGAATCAAATGATGGGTACAACCTATCAGTGCGTAATGATGCAATCAACACTCACAAAAAAAACCATACTAGTTTTTGGAGTGGAATTAGTGCATTATAAAAACCAGGGTTTTGATTAAAAAAAAGACCGTAATTTTTCATTTTCATGACATAATACATCAATTTTTAATTATACACTGTCATCATCAATGAATTACCAAAGCCAACGCTAATATATACCAGGGATTTACCTTGATATTATCCACCTGAAGCGCAGTGACATCCACCTGATCCAGCCATAGGACATATCAGCAGTAATCAGTTAAAACGTGCATAGGAAAATAACAAAAATAAATTGCTTCCACATTACTACACATCAGAAAAAAAAATGCTTGAGGTTCTAAAACGTCTTCTCGGAAACTGATAATTCCTTGGTCTCCGTAAAAAAAAATAAACTGATGTTTCTAGTAATTCTTTTTTTTTCTAGATGTTACAAAAAAAAAAAAGAAAGATCAACTAGTGTCTGCCTTACAAGTAATAGCACATCATGTGTGTCATACTAGTCGTAGATTGATTAGCAAATTACTATTCTCTTACTCTTCTTTCTCAATAGTCCAGTCTTCTTTCTCAATAGTCCAAAGGCAATTTTAGAAGGAAACAAATGTATATTTTCTCAGGCATGAGGGCATATTAAACTGACCTCCATCGGTCGTGACATAGATGGATCCTGACCATGATCATTTTGTCCATGATCATGACTCAATTCACCATCATCATCCTCATTGTTGCTATCATTGTCACTGCTGGAGACCTGTTCATCATACTCCCTATAGTCAGCGTCTAGCCCATTGATGTGATAATCAATATGCTGATGCTCTGTTTCCCACTTCACATGTGGATCCACTGCCTCGAGAGAATTAAGTGCCTTTTTGAAGAAAACTAACTGTAGTTGAGAAAATGAAAACAAATTAAAAAAACACAGGGAAAATGAAGAAGAATCATGAAGGGAAATAAGGAACCTGAGCAGCATGGTGACGAGCTGCTTGAGTAAGCAGACTTCGCGACTGGCCTTGCTTCAGAGATTTCAATCGAAAAATAAACAATGTTGCCTCTTCATCATAATCATCACGGGCAGTTTGTAGTTGCTGAAGAGTAAAACTTTCTCCTTTTGTGGCTTTTGACCTTCCCTTCTCTCTCTGCCTCACTTTAATGTATTCGTATATATCTCTGCAAGCAGTGAACTGATAAGATATCATAGATAAAAAGATACCCACCCGCACTCAAAAAAATCAGCAAAAAGTTTATACGTTTGAACCTTTTTTCATCACATTGTCGTTTCATCTCCTGCATCAAAATGAAACAAATCTCTGTTAAGCAAATCCCTTGATAACCATTGATTGGGCACCAACAAATAAGCAATCTCGAGGTCAATGAAATTGTCTTTTGGAGAGTAGAAAATATGATATTTGTCCAGTGAGAAATAATTCCAAAACCTTGAGCTATTGCTACGACAACATCAGGCGATATTATACTTATGCATTTAGTTTATGTTTCATTCATCTTATTGACCTCTTTTGTATTTGGGTTAAACTCGATGAAGCTCATTAATCTATTTAGGCCTACTAGTCTCTAGTTCTCTATAGAAACTTTATTTGTAGAGAACTAGGTCACATTGATGGTTACCATTAATGATATTTTGATGTTTTCAGTTTCCCCTCTCTAATTTTTTGATGTTTTCAGTTTCCCCTCTCTAATTTCTTCTTCTTCTTTTCCCTTCTAATTCTTATATTTCCTTATTCTTTTTTTCTTAACCTTATTCTACATCTTACTGGATTAAGCCTTCCTTTTCTCCCTACTTCTAAGCATAATTTTAATGGTTTTCACTCTTGGATAGTTTTAGTTAAAGTGAAGAGATTAAACTTCAGGATCTCACGCTTCAGTAGTTTAAATTATTTAAAGCATAATTATATAATATACTTGAAATATGACATATATAGACCTGCATTACGAGATATACACCGGAAATCTATGTTACACAAGATATCAAGAGGGGAGGACGCTTCGGGAGAATCTATAACCGAAGGAATTCGAGGAGGCATGTTTGAAGCAATACAAAGCTGTTAGAATTCTGTAGTGGGTGTTATTGTGAGTATTAATTGCTGGAAATCAGTATTTAAGGGGAAGGAAGTCTGTTTTAGTGCCAGACATTAATCATTGAAATAAACGAGTATTTTCCGAGTCTGTTGGGAGCAGATTTGTGGTATTCTTACTGTTAATTGTAGGAAGCAGCGACAGAGACATCCTCGGTGGGGAGTCGGGTGCGCATTCGCAACACTGGAATCAGAGCAGTAAAGGTTTAGATGGCGAAAACATCTGCGAGAAACGAGAATTGGGGAGAAACATAGAAGAATTCCAGCGTGATTAAAAATACAGTGGAAAGTCATACCGAGCAGTTGAATCTGCTAGAGGAGAAACTGAATGGCATCGAACAAACGTTCAAGAATTTGCCGGAATTGATGGCGGAAATGTCACTCCTCCGAACAGCCTGTCAATCGGCTCCACCAATCCGTTCCCAACCGGCTCAACCAGAGGCGTCCTACACCGCAGAACAGAGGGGTCGAACGTCGGTCCAACGACCTCCAGATCCTGTTGGTAGACGGAGCCATTTTGTGCCGCCAGTGCCAGAGCGTTTCAAAGAAACACAGGAAGTTAGACGCACGACTGACCCAGTACGGAACTTCGGACGAAATACGGAGGAAAATCGTTCTTGGAGATTTGGCGAAAGCTGGCCGAGATTGGAATTACCGGTTTTTGAGGGGAATGACTGGGAAGCTTGGGAGAAAAAAGCCTATAGGTTTTTAAGACTGGGAAATGTTTTGCCGGAAGACAAGTATTACGTAGTTTCATATTATTTGGCGGGCTGGGCATGAGATTTTTTTGACTGGGTACGTGAAGAAGAGCCAAATATTTCCTGGGAGGATGTTAAGATCGCGTTAGGCCAACGTTTTGGGCCTAAAGAGTTCAGATCAGTCCAAGAGCAATTATTGGGCTTAAGGCAAACCGGAGGAGTGGAAGAATATGGGGATACCTTCCAAACGCTGGCAGCCCGAGTACGAGGAATGGACAGAGAGACTGTGTTGGCAGCATTCATAAATGGGCTATCAGAGGAACTGCAAGATGATGTGCGTATTATGAGGCCCAGAAACGTATATGAAGCCCTGATGTTGGCATTGACATATGAGCACAAGCTAAGGGGTAAGTTAAGTAGGCCTAGTGGCGGAGCCCAATTCGGTAGTAGCAGACAATTTTTGGGCTCTTCAAACATTAACAACGGATTAAGATTTGGATCCAACTTAATCACTTATCAGCCTAATACGAGTAACCGCAAAACAAATACGACCCTCCGAAATAGGCAGTCGGTTCAGCTGTCATCCAAGAGTTTCCCCCATAACCTAACAAACCAGGCGGGAAGGCAG
This sequence comes from Begonia fuchsioides, assembly GCA_003255005.1. Lineage (NCBI taxonomy): Eukaryota > Viridiplantae > Streptophyta > Magnoliopsida > Cucurbitales > Begoniaceae > Begonia > Begonia fuchsioides. The sequence goes on along the minus strand of QAOC01036831.1, from coordinate 191,126 downwards.
TTGCGGCGAGAGGCGAATGTATGCTTCAGATGTGGAGAAAAATGGGAGTCGGGACATCGTTACAAGGGTACCTTACGTATTTTCGACACAGATACATGGGAGGAGATTGTAGAAGGAGATCACCCTCACGGACAAAACGTAAGCTCAGACGAAGTCGAGGGGGACCTTGCCGAAGATTTGATGATCTTTCAACCTGCAGTATCGCTTGGAACCTTAGCAGGCATCAATGGAGTTCAATCATTCAAACTGAAGGGAAGCATCCACAATAATGAAATCTTAGCCCTAATTGATTCAAGCGCGAGTTGTTCCTTCATTAACTATTCTATGGTTGACAAATTTGGGCTCCAGAAACAAGCGATACCCTAGTTCCAAGTCAGAGTAGAGGACAGATTCTGCTCTAGTGTCAATGCAGTTTGTGAGAAGTTATCGTTGTTCCTTCAAGGGATCCGATTCGAAATAAATGCATATCCGTTCAAAATGCCAAGCGTGGATCTAATCTTGGGGATGGATTGGTTGAAGGGGTTGGGAACCTTTCAAGCGAATTTTAAACAACTTTGGCTTAACTACAAGATAGATAGAAAGGAAGTTCGTTTGGTCGGCGAGACAAACCTCACCAGACGAGGTATTTCCCTAAAAAGTACTCTCAAATTGATAAGGCATGGAGAACTAGGTTTTTTTGTACATTTAAGCAGTACAGACGACTCTAAATTGGATGAGGCAGGGGAGTTCAAAAATGTTCAGAGGCTAGTAGACTGCATTCGGGAAGAATTTGCCCCGGTCTTTAACAATAAAGTTTTTTTACCTCCAAGGCGGGAAAACGACCACACTATTTTGCCTTTTCAAGGATGTCAATCCACCACATATTCGGCCTTATAGATATCCGCATGACCAAAAGAATGAAATTGAACATTTGATCAAGGAGATGTTAGAAGTTGGATTTATCAGGCCGAGCCAGAGCCCTTTTTTGAGCCCTATTTTGCTGGTCAAGAAAAAAGATGGAGGTTGGCGGTTTTGTGTCGATTACAGAGAACTCAACAAAATAAGCATCTCGAACAAATTTTCGATTCCAGTTATTGAAGAACTCATTGACGAATTGGGAGGAGCAACTTGTTTCTCTAAGATAGACGTCAAAAGTGGATATCACAAAATCCGAATGGTGGACGATGATATAGAAAAGACAGCTCACGAACTCATGAAGGTCATTACGAGTTTTTGGTCATGCCATTCGGGCTAAAAAACGCCCCAGCAACATTCCAAGCAATTATGACTGATCTATTCCGACCATTCCTTAGGAAATTTGTGTTGGTATTTATGGATGACATTCTAATCTACAGCGTAGACAAAACCAAACACCTTGAACACTTACGGTTGGTGTTGAACAAATTGACTAGGGAGCATTTTATTCTGAACAATAAGAAGAGCAGCTTCTTTCAGCCAAAAATCAAGTATTTGGGACATATTATCTCGGCCGAGGGAGTAGCTATTGATCAAGCAAATATCGAAGCAATGAAGAATTGGCCAGAGCCAAAATCTATCAAGGAAATCAAAGGATTTTTAGGACTTACAAGATATTACCGGCGTTTTGTAAAAGGCTACGGCAGCTTAGCTCGGCCATTAACAGATTTGCTGAAAACGGGAAAGTTTGCGTGGTCGGATGAGGCCGAAATAGCTTTTACAAAATTAAAGCTCGTGGAAGCACTCATTTGCATGAAGGACTAGAGCGACGCAGTCACGAGGGACCAACAACAAGATGACGCACTTGTAGAGGAGTTCAAGAACTTGGAATTTGAAGACTAGCTGCGACGTTGTACATTAAGAGTTCAAGAACTTTTTAATTTCTTGTACGCATATACATTTGTGATTTCTTGTAAACGTAAACAATTGTAATCGTTTGATATTTTGCACATGATTGACCCTTACATGGGTGTCAACCTAGTTGGGATGCATATAAGGTGTAGTGATGCAAATGTCAACAATGCTAATGTAAGCAACTTTTCATTCTTCTTTCGGTGGGTCATTTTCCTGAAATAAGAGTAAGTGTCGACTGCATTGATACATGGTGTCGACCGCATAGCTACATGGTGTCGACCGCAGATCCACTTGATGTCGACCGGATGAATACAGTGTCAACCGCATATATACAAAGGTGTTGACCGTATACCAAGGTGTCGACTGCATCTCATTCCAGAGCGTTTTATGATGTCGACTGCATACTAAGGTGTCGACTGCTGCTCATTCCAGAGCGTTTTATGGTGAAAGGGTCGACTGAACTCATCCACTTGGCACAATGAATGATTTCGGTGTTTATATTTCGATTAGTACAATGTATGATTATTAATTGTTAAGTCTTTCACGAATTGATTTCAAATCAGATGCTATATATGTTGAATGTTATTGATTCGATGTTTCGATTCTATTGTTTTCGAGTTTCTTTGAGATATTGATTCGATGCTATTGTTTTCATGTTTCTATGACATAATGGAGGCGATACATACAAACGCTATAAAAGTTTTTTTGGCAAATTTTTTTTTGGATTGAATAAAACAATAGGCATAAATTTTTCATCAAAATTTAAAATTACATAATACGGAAAGTTATAAAACTTTAATATGCGAAAATAAAATTTCTATGTTGGGCTCGTTTGGCTCGGCTCGTTTCAGCTCGACAGGCTCGACACTCTCGGTTCGGCTCGTTCGTTTAGGCTCGAGGCTCGCGAGCCGGCTCGAATAGGCTCGGCATGCTTGGCTTGTTTGGCTCGGCAGGCTCGACGAGCCGGCCGTCCCGAGCTCGAGCCGACTCGATTGCCACCACTAGATCTGTAGCAGTCCAAGCCCGGCTCATTTTGCTACAATACCGAGCTGAGTCTGGCTCGGTAAAAAGCTCGAGCTCGTTCCGAGCCCGGCAGGTCAGCTTGCTCGAGCTGGCTCGTGGGCTCGGCAACACCGAGCCAACCGATCCGGCTCGCGAGCTAGCTCTGTAGGCTCGAAATACCTAGAGTGAGGTCGACACTTAGTGTAACAGTGGTCGACACTTAATCAATATTATAATTTTTGTGGGTCGACCGCATATAGCAAAGAATATGTATTACTTAATCGACACTTACACCTATGAATTCAGCATTTTCCATCGGATTGACACACACATCAGCAGAAGCATCAACGTCTGCCCCTCGATCCAAGAAATCGAAAACGTCGGTAGTATGAAAACATTTTGCCATAGTGGTATCATAATTTATCGATGTCAATATGTATTACTTCTGATTTGTGGAGTGCACCCAATGCACTCAGCTATATTGTTGTGACTTCGCATTTCATTGATGCGAATTGACAACTTAATAAACGCATTTTAGGTTTTCGGAGTTGTAAATACCCTCATAGTGGTATCATAATTTATCGATACATTGTTGGTATTCTACAAGAATATAATATAAGAGATGGAATTTTTAGTATTACGTTAGATAATGTTTCCGCTAATGATGTTTGTGTTAATCAATTTTAAAAATATTTTCATTTCGATAGTACTCAGTCTTCCATTTTTCATATGTGGTGTGTTTGCCATATTTTAAATTTGATTGTTAAAGATTGCATGCAATTTGTATCACCGCATATTGATTCAATTAGAGGTGCAATTTCTTTTATTTCTTCGTCAAACGCCTCACAACAAGAGTATTGAGAATTTTGTAAAGCGGCTAACCTCAAACCTAGAAAACTAAAAACCGATGTTTCAACTCGGTAGAACTCAACATATCTAATGTTAGAAAATGCTAGACCGTATTGGAACGTCAATTGTGATTTTATTAGTCAAAAGACACATTGTTTTACTTTGGATATTTGTAGTTGTGATATGGCTAATCTATTTCTCAAAATTTTGCAACCATTTTATGAAGCCACCAAAGAATTCTCGAGAATTTATTATCCGACTACGCATCTTGTGCTTCCGTAGTTCGTAAGATTGACTTCTACTTTTGAAAGATATAAAAAAATTGATGCATTTAATGAAATCGTAACTTCAATAGAATTTAAATTTTATAAATATTGGCTTCAAGTACATTGCGTAGCGACCTTGCTACTTTGTTTGGTATTTACCAAACTAGATTTTTCGGTGCACAAACTCATATTTCATCCGATTTGGCATCGACATCGGGTGGTAGTTCTGGTTTCGGAAGACCACTAAATGCTATGGATGCCATTGACGCCCAACTAGAAAGCGATGTCCATTCATATGCTTTTGATAAGAGTGAACTCGACGTGTATTTGGAGTCTCGAGTTCGAATTTCTCGAGATGAGGCATTCGACATATTAGGTTGGTGGAAATCCAACGCAGTCATGTATCCCGTGCTCTCGAACATGACACGGGATTTACTAACACCGCATGTCTCAACTGTAGCTTCAGAGTCGGTTTTTAGTGCAGGTGGACGCGTGTACGAGGATCGACGGAGAAGTCTGGCACCGGAGCTCGTGGAAGCACTCATTTGCATGAAGGACTAGAGCGACACAGTCACAAGGGACCAACAACGAGAGGATGCACTTGCAAAGGAGTTCAAGAACTTGAAATTCGAAGACTAGCTGCGACGTTGTACATTAGGAGTTCAAGAATTTTTTAATTTCTTGTACGCATGTACATTTGTGATTTCTTGTAAACGTTAACAATTGTAATCGTTTGATATTTTACACATGATTGAAGGTGTCGACCGATTTGAAGGTGTCGATCGCAGCTCGATCCAGAACGTTTTATGGTGTTGACCGCACATGAAGGTGTCGACCGCAGATTAATCCAGAGTGTTTCATGGTGTCGACCGCTTTGAAGGTGTCGACCGCAGCTCATTCCAGAGTGTTTTATGGTGTCGACCGCATAGTAAGGTGTCAACCACAGATTAATACAGAGCGTTTTATGGTGTCGACTGCATATGAAGGTGTCGACGGCAAATTAATCCAGAGTGCTTCATGAGGTCGACCGCTGTGGACCGCCAGTTCAAGGTGTCGACCGCATTGGCACTACGTGTCGACCGCGGGCCCCATTAAATCCCAAATCGGTGCCCTAAAATCACATTTTTCTGACGGTTTTCGACGACTTTCGTCGCCCCACTCTAATTTCTTCGTGTTTTCGCCCTCGTCTGTGCCGAATCGTCAAGTGTAGAGGTAACTATCACTTCTCCTCCTCCATTTTACGTATTCGACCCTTTTGAAATGACATCGACCTCGCGTACAAAAAAGTGCAAATTGTCCAAAAAATCGAAGGTTACCTCCGTTTCGATTTCGGAGGAACCTATTGTAGGGCCTGATGTGCAACGGCGGGGGATTTGCACGTCGTGAATGGTGGGCGTGCGCGCGAGCTAGATTGGCTCGGGCGTTTGGCGAATGGTGATTGAAATGATCGGTAATGTGGGGTTTTGCGGAAGCTAGAAGGTGAAAATAATGATATGGCACGGGTGGTATGATCGGATGATCGGGGAGGTTGGTGATGGCTCGGGGATCGTGCGGATTATGGATGAATTGGAAGATGAATGTGAAGTCGAACGATTAGGATCCTTGAGCAATCAAAGAATCCAAATCGGTAGACCTTGGAGAAGACTCGGATGTGACGCACCGAGGCTCGGCAAGGGTTGACGGAAGCTTGGCCGGATATGACTCACCGGAGATGTAACGTCGGGTTGAGAGAATTATCAAAAAGGCTAAAAGCTCTTGTATTGATAAAAATTCGCTAAGTAAAACAAGCTAGTCTAATGTTCTTTAAATAGACAAAACTAAACGAAAAATTAGAGAACTAGTAATCTCAAGCCGTCGGATGATTTGGACGTCTAGGATGATTTGGAACGTGGATCCGGAGGTGCGTTGTGGTTCGGGTGCGCTGCGTCTCGGGTGCGCTGACGGGTGCGGTGCACTGGCGGGCGCACTGTCGGGTGCGCTCGGCCGAGGAGTGTATCTCTGAACTTCATGGGATTTGATACGTGCGAATCTCTCCAAATCTTCTCGGTTGTTATTTTCCAGCTAAGGGCTATTTTCCATAAAGATTTGACACGAACAAAGTTGAAGGATGTCGTGGACTTCTTTAAGTGTTGCATGGGCATCGGCCTTGGTAGTGTCTTGGGCTGGAAATCCGTCCTCTTGATATTTGGGCTTGATCCTCTTCATTCTCTAAGTCTCTAAGTGCTGAAGGGAAATGTGGCGCTCGGCCACTTATTGAAGATGGCCGAGACCCTAATGGGTCTCGACGTGGGCCTCGTCATGTGGCCCGGTCGAATCGATGTTGGTGCGCGCCGTGGTCGTGTCTCTGGCGCCCTGGGCCGCATTGTCCGGCCCAGCGTGTGCGGTCAAGGTGAACGCCGTGGTCGTCGGCCCGGCGTGCGCGGTCAAGCTCGTGTGTCCCGCGGCATGGGCCTCCATGTCCAACCCGGCATGTGCGGTCAAGGTCGCGGCGTGTGCAGTCAAGGTCGCGCGCTCCGCGTCATGGGCCTCCATGTCCGGCCCGGCGTGTTCGGTCACATTCGTGTCCAGCCATGTGATGGACGTCTTGGGCCTTTCTTGGTCGTCTTCCGTGGATGTCTCCGAGGTTATGTTTCCTACAAAATAAACAACTAAATTAGCATAAAACTCTCGGCCCAATGGGGTGTAGTTCCATTGTACATCAGGCCCTTATTCGATTCTAATTTGTACCTTAATTTAGAATGTCAACAAATTTTTTTATCTCATTTTTAATGCAAGTCCATTATTCCAAGCCGTGTTTTCCAACCGAATTCCATCTGTAACCTACTAATTCACGAGTTATTCAATCGAGTTGGTTTGTGTGAGCTGTTTCAATTCCGGGGACCGTATTACGAAACCCCAATTAGCATGTTTTATGCCAATTTTTTTGTTTTCACCTAACCATTTACAAGTGTCTAGTTATGTGTACGGAGAACGCATAACTATCACGTCTCGTAAGCTCAACAAGATGTTGAACTGCATAGGCAACGAGAGAGCTTCTCGCTACTACGAGCCTTTTACTGAGCCTTCTTGTGTCGAAACGAGTGAGTACACTCATTTTCTCCGCTCCGTTGTGAAAAATCATGTCACTCACCTTCCCCCTAAACCAAAAGCCAATGACTTGAACATCACGGCTCATCTTGTCCACCACATGATCTCCTACAACCTCCTACCTAGGGATGGTCATAGGAATCATGAGAGTGGTATGGATTTGCACGTTTTTTCAACATTTTCACTGGAACCAACTTTAACGTTGACTATGTAATTTTAAAAAAGGATGATTGATCTTTTTGAAAACTCGTCCAAGTCAATGTCGTTCAACCTTTTGTTGACGGAAATTACACGGTGTCAACTTTCCTTCCCTTGAGACACCTCTTCTGGCTAGGAGAGTCAACACCTATATCGAATCTACCTTTGCGAAGATGGGTATTGTGAAAAACACCAACGGCGAGTGGATCTTCAAAGCCGATCATCCGGGTTCGACATCACAGGCACTCCAGCACGAGGGCGCTGAGCAAGACCAAGAACAGCAAGCTGAAGCAGCTAGTCGTCCTCATCCATCAACAACCTGCCGGATTGAGACGTTTTTGCACGACCACCAGGAATTCATGGAGAATTCATTTGAGAGAGTCAACTGACGGCTTCACACGATGGATGCTCGCATCTCAACATTGGATTGGCGGTTCGACGAGGCACAAAACCAACACTGGGCTGGAATTTTTACTAACTCGCCGGAGGCCACACCCACAACAGCTCCACCTCCATCGGACGATTCCCTGGTGGAGTAGGTTTGTTCTTCTGTAACCTTTTCGAACAATTGGAAGACTTTTTTGTAACCTATTTTACTTTTTATTTGACACAATGAATGATTTCGTGTTTATATTTCGATTCATACAATGCATGATTATTAATTGTTAACTCTTTTACGAATTGATTTCAAATTAGATGATATATATGTTGAATGCTATTGATTCGATGTTTCAATGTTATTGTTTTCGAGTTTCTTTGAGATATTTATTCGATGCTATTGTTTTCGTAATTCTTTGGCATAATGGAGGCGATACATACAAACGTTATCATGCAAAAAAAATTTGGATTGAAGAAAATAATAGACATAAATTGTTCATCAAAATTTAGAATTACATAATACGGAAAAAATTATAAAATTTCAATATACGAAAAAACAATTTCTATGTTGGGCTCGTTTGGCTTGGCCCGCTCGTTTAGGCTCGCAAGCCGGCTCGAGCTAAATTTTTTTGAAAAAAGCTCCGTTCGTTTGGCTCTGCAGGCTAGATGAGCCGGCCGTCCCGGGCTTGACCCGGCTCGATTGTCACCAATGTGTTTGACTGATTTTGGTGGTTAGCAGGGGTGTTAATCAATTGCTTTGACTTTCCTGATCATAAATTAGACGACTATAGTAAGAACCATTCTGCTCTTCTAACCTGTGCCATACCTTCCTGCAATGTGGCAATCACTTATTGGTCCCACTAATAATTTGTTTTCATTATTTTCAATTTATCAATTAATTATGAATATAACTAACAATGAAGGAACGAAATTAGAAGATAATTAGGTATTATGGAGGATTGTTGTAGGAAATAAGGGTCAAATGAAGAAGGAAAGGGGCAACAATTTGCCCGCACGGGCTTAGCTCAGTGGCCAAGTTGTGGTAGATTTGGTACAAGGGCCACGGTTCGAAGCCTGCGCTGCCACAGCGTGGGAATTTAATCCTCCAATGTTGAGGTTGCTCCTTGTGGTATCAGGCATGTGCCTCCTATCTCTGGGCTACTGAGTCACCGTGATTTAACCCCCTCACAAACTGTCGGGCCGGAGTGTGAGGGCCCTGAGAGCGAGAGATTTCGCCTTTTGGTATAAGGGGCAACAATTTTGCTAAGGTCAACAAAGCATGTTCCTTTATGGGAGTGCGTTAGTGAAAGTTCCACTCTCTTTCTCCCTCCTTTTTCTCCCGCGATTACACTTGAGCCTGGGATAAAAAGCAATGCCCAACTCTGCCGGAATTCAAATTTTCTTACATTACATACTAATTATTATAATATATTATTTATTTTAAGGTAGCAAACTAACAAAAAAATATAAAATTAGTCTCATATTTCCGGGTGAATTCTAAATCAAGACTGATCATGTGGATGCGTCTAAGCTTATCGTTAAACACCCAGCTTAAACAAAGGGTGGTCCTCAGGGAGCCAGCATTAAAGACCTAAAAGTAGGTTTTGAAAGCAACATATAACTAATAAAAGTAGTCAGAAAAAAGAGAGCACATTTACAGGGCAAAATCATTCTCCTTTTATTTCCTCACAATGTTGCCTGGAAAAAATCAGTCATTTTCACCTCTAGAAAAGCCAGGAGGTGGCAGAGTCAATAAACCAAATCATTTGGAAGCCAAAAGGGTTAAAAAATAAAGACAGTTCATACTGCTAATAGAGGCGTTCTTTCGACAGCCAAATACTAGATGATAAAATAGAGGCTACATTTTCGAGGTTTCCAAACGGCTCTCGGTGTTATTCATAGGCGAGATTCCCACAATCGACCATGGGAAAAAAACAATCCAAAATCTCACTCCTGCAAAGCATCAATTTCATACTCTTAGACCACATAAAACGAGCATTTTAAATCTAAAACTCGTAGGATATAACATACATTAAGAAGAAATCTATCAACATTGAGTTAGATTGATAACTGAATTATGATTAACCAGTGGCAGCCAAAGGTACAGTCCTGTGGCATGCCCTCTTTGCCGCCCTTACAATATCTTCTATCTGCACAAAGAGAAACTCAATGTACAATTTTCACATACCATAATCAGAAATTTACTCAATACCTAAAGACCCTTTAAAATTCATTTATTATCAAATTTGACTGAATTTTAAAAAAAATAATGGTAAGAACTTGTAGATTGAACCTGTGGAACAGCCATTCTCTCAAGATTGGCAGCATAAGGCATGGGAACATCAGCTCCAGAAACCCTCTCAACTGGGGCGTCGAGGTATCCAAAGCTCTCCTCAATAACAGATGTGCTAATAAAAAAATAAAAAAATAAAAAAAATAAATGTAATTCAGAAGGCTTAGTTTTGCTCAGTTTCTCAAAACTTTATAGCTACGACACAAACCATATCTCGGCACCAACACCATGCTGAGGAAACCCTTCTTCCACTGTTACTAGTCTGTTGGTTTTCCTCACTGAAGCATTGATTGTTGATCTATCCAATGGCCGAATAGAGCGCAAATTAATCACCTATGTCATAAAAGTAATTACAACCTCCCCAGAAGCTAAAGTAAAACAGTCTGTTGCATTTATGAAGTACTTACTTCAGCATTTACTCCTTCCTTGGCAAGTATTTCAGCTGCCTGAGATCACACAACATTTTCAGCTATTTGAAGATGAAACTGATGGGATTTATCCAATTCACATATTAAAGGCGTATGAAGGGATATTTACATGGTTGAATGATTTCTATCTAGTATTTGCTATTTAATTACTTCTAAATTATATGCTAATATTGAAATTATATTGGGGTATTTTGGGTATGTTGGTCCATTTATATTGGCGGAAAGATTTTTTAGAGGTGTTATGAATAGGAGGGGATTCATACAACCCAAATATTTGATATCGGATTTAAAGCAAAATTGTCTGGCAGTTACATTCAATGAAAAGAAACAATACTGGAGGAAACTAATCCTCTGTCGTCCCTACTATTGTGCCAACTCCATTCTAAACGAGATAGACAACAGATTGACTCACTCTAACCCTAATCATCATTCTTATTTATATCTTTTTTCCCTTATTAAATTACTAAAATACCTTGCTCATTTAATCTTACTCTTTGATTGCACCTCTTGATTATTGGCGTAGATCTACCAAGGCCATTTTGTAATTTTTGAGTACCAAGTTCTAGGGAGAGTGCACAGATCTTTGAAGTATTCTCAATTGTTCCCTTTACAACATCAAGCATAAGTATTTTCCCGTTTATACTTGTAATTTTTCCTGCTTCAATGTCAGGCATTGTATTTTTCTAGGGTGTCTTTCAGAAACAACGTGAGACAAGGGAGTAGAGTTATTGTAAATTAAACACAACTACTTCATGATACTATCATAAAGTCTAACAAAAATCCTCCAAACCTAGCCCCTTTTGGCCTCCAAACCTTACCTAGCTCGACCCTGTCTAGACAAACAAACACGAAACCAAACCTGTATTACACCATATCCGTGTTTTGATTTGTAAGAAAAATCTATTTTGCTTATTCGAAGTACATAATCATGGAAAGGGCTTCAATTAAATTGAGTCTACCATCTTTTTAATCTGAAAGTCTATTTTTCAGCAGAAGTAATTGCAAATACATAAATGAATACATATTAATCACTCTAACCTTAAGTGCATAGCCAACCATTTTTGAGAAAGCCGTAATTGTTACATCCTTTCCTTCTCTTTCAATCTATCATCATTAGGCCAACACAGCAAATATCAATCACACTGGGAGTGGTGGTATGATATAGTCAGGCTAAAAATAACGCTAAATTTGAGGAAGCTTACTACTGATAAAATATCACCTTAGCTTTTCCAATGGGAACGCTGAAACTGGAATCCAGAGCTTCAGCTGAAACAGGGAACGATTCACCATACCTAAAACGCAAACACATGTGAACATTAACACCTTATTTTAAAGGCATAGACAAGCTTGCAGCTCAAGATAACTGTGCTAATTTGTAATTACTTACAATAACTCATTTTCGAGAAAAACAACAGGATCTGGATCCCTAATCGCAGCTTTTAACAGCCCTCTTGCATCTTCAGATGAGTATGGGGCCAAAACTTTCAATCCAGGACAAGAACCAAACCATGCAGCATAACACTGAATCAAAAAGCTATGAGCATACAGAACTTGGCTAGTTGGCTTTACTCCAGAAAATAAAAGGTCAAAAGTACTTGAATTCTGTAAAAATTTTATTCACAACCTGAGAATGCTGGGCGCCAACTCCAGCAGCAGCCCCATTGGGTCCTCTGAAGACAATAGGAACCGGTATTTTACCAGCTGACATATAGTTTGATTTTGCAGCAGAATTGATGATGTGATCAATTGCCTGAAGTGACCAACAAGGTAAATTTAAAATCAAATAAGACAAGGGGAAAACAGCTAAGTACTAGAATTCATATTAGAAAAGAATCAAGTCAAATTTTCAATGATACATTGTTCACAGCCATGAGCCAAAACATCACATCAAAGAAGCATAATGGTGATGTCAGATCACTTTTCCAATAAGGATTTTAAAGTCCTCGAGAATAAAATATGAAAAAACAATAATTAATTTTGTTTTGGCTTGAGAAGTTTTTGTTACTTTTTTTTAAACATTGCCAGTTACTACTTTAGAACAAGGACTTGACAAATTTCAGGACTATTTAGTTTCCAAAATAAATTATAGAACCAACTTTACTTCATTAATTATAACACATGCTAATCAATTTTTTTTGTGAAGAGAGGATGGAGAAATTTAGTAAAAAAAGATATCATAAGGACTTTATATCATTTAAAGAAACTTCCAGAATCAAAATATGGAGAGTGAAGCAGCAAATAAAGAAACTGTTAAAAAATAGGAAAAATGTAACCTGCATAGAGAAGTTAAATGTCATGAATTCAACAACTGGCTTCAGGCCATAAAAAGCAGCACCAACACCTATTCCAGCAAATCCAGCCTGCATTGTTTTAGGAAGAAATAAAATCAGAACAATGGTAGCGAAGAAAATAACCACTATTATATTTGCATACAAAAAAAAGTAATAATTCATTATGCAAGTGAAATAATTATTACCTCAGTAATTGGAGTATCCCGAACCCTTTCGGGGCCATACTTCTCTAGAAGACCTTTTGTTATCTAAAAAAGAAATGTTAGTTGTTAGGGTCATGGCTCATAGTTGTCCTAGTTTTTCAGATTAGTTGCAGTTATTTTTTTATTTTCTGTTTTGTAAATTCCTGATCAAAAAGTCATCGTTATCTTTCAGTAATAAAGCAAGTTAGCTCTCCAATATTAGCTCCCTAAAAGATCTTTCTATTATGACCTCAATATTTTGATAAGTACCATATTGTAATTAGGATAAGTTGGTAGAAGTTAAGAGAAGTTAGTAAAAATTTAATAAAGCAGTTAATAGAAGTTAACAATTAAAAGAATATTAAATAGAGTAAAGATGCGATTGTGAGGGTATCATTGAAGATAGTGATCAAGGTTGAGATAGAGGGCTCTCGAAGTCTCTCAATTGTGTACTTTTGTTATGTTTCATATTCAATAAATCAATATAATCTTTTCGTATCCTATCATTGGAATTAGAGCTGCTTGATATTTGGGAAGGAAAAAACATGGAGAGAGAGAGAATATTAGAATCATATGGCAATAGAGGACATAAAGGAGGTATTATCTTTCCTACTCAAGAAGTCTTACCATCGAAATTAGATTTACAAAATTTCAGTGGCGGGGATATAGACAATTGGACCTACGAAAAAGAGAAATACTTTTTGATTAATCGTCTCATGGAGCAAGAAAAAATACAGGTCGTGATCATTTGCTTTGTAGGTCCTGCATTGTCGTGGTTTCAAAGCAAAAGTAAATATCGACCTTTCCAGTCATGGGTGGATATCAAGCAGAGATTGTTTGAAAGATTTGGGAATTACCAAAATAGGTGGGGTTGTGATCAATTGCTGACTTAAAGCAGCAATGGACAGTAGAAGATTACAGAGTTCAAAGCTTCTCTTGCTACAACATGGATTGAAGATGGAAAGAAAAAATTTATTTTCGATTTTTTTCTACCTTGAAGACAATGTGTGTTTTAAGAGGAGAGACATAATAAGTACCATTTATAATTAAGATTAGTTAGTAGAAGTTTAATAGAATATTTAATAGAGATAGATATTAAATAGAATAGATATGAGATAGTAAGGGTCCCATCAGAGATAGTGATCAAGGTAAAGGTAAAGAGCCCTCAAAGTCTCTCACTTGTATACTTTTGTCTCGTTTCACATTTAATAAATCAATAGGATCATTTCGGAAACTATCATATTTTTCTTCTATTTCTATGTTTTGTTATAGTGGTACTGAAGTCAGAAAATTAGAAGTAATAGTCTTCCACGTGTTAAGAATGTCAACAGAAAATTTTGTACAGCCAACTATTCCATGTTGCTATAGTCATTATGAAAATTGGAGCATGGTTAAGGAAAACTTTGTGAGATCAAAAGGATATTGCAAGTGTTTCAGAAAGCATATCTCTACTTTTGAAAGCAAAGAACTTATTCTTATCAATGGGAATTTGTCTTGGAAACAATTAATTGTAAATAAACTTCCAAGGACACGAGATTCTATGTAAACAAAATATCAAAACTCATCAAGCACAATGTGTCCACAGCTTCAGGCCTTGCGATGTGATCCTATAAGGAAGTTTTTTCTCTAGTAATGCCTAAAGAATACAAAGTATTTTGTGAACTATGAGATTACTCTTGTAGGATAAAATCAACAATCTTAAGAGAAAATGCAACTGAGAAGATCCACTGCAAAGAGTATGAATTTTAGACAATTAAATATATAATTTTACAAGAACATGACGTGAATTTTGAAGACGTAGAACATGATTCTATCATTTTCTTCCAAACCATATAGGTTCTATTTGCAAAAGTAGATTTGATCACATGAATGTTGAATTGAAATCCAATAATGGTGCTGACATTTTGGTTCTCATCCCGCATTCCCACTATATGAAGTTTCAAAACATATAGGATATATAAATAGATTTTTAAATTCTAAAAGAAATGCTAAAGTCAATATTCAAAGATACAAGGTCCTAAGTACTTATTACTCAAAGGAATACGTTAATTATGAAGAAACTTTTATCAAAAGTACTACTAGAATCCTAATGAAAGACTAATATCATTTTGATCTTGAGCTACCTTGATTGATGTCAAGACGACCTTTCTCAAATTTATACGGTACAATCACAGAATTAGTTTATAAATTAAGAAGTTGATCAACAGGCTTAGGCAAGCTTCTTATCAATAAGATTGCAAGTTTAATTGGACGATCGTCTCCTGTTTTGAAGCAAAATTGTTTGATGGTTGTGCGTTATTTGATATCGTAGTACTTTCCAATAAGAGTATAAGGTTGTTGCACAAAGCCATTTGATTCGCATATCAAAGAAATTAAAAATAAACAATTTTAATGACATGTCTTTTGAATTAGGATTCAGATATATCAAAAAGGAACTTGTTGAGTTTTTAAAAGGGCATCAAGTTATTGATGTGAAACGAGTTTGACAAAGCTAAAGAAGAAAATAAAAGTTGACACACAGAGCGTTTGGTGGCTAAAGAATACAAACAACAATATAGGAATGACTATAAAGAAGTTTTTTCTCTAATTGTGAGGCATGACACAAGTAGTATGGTAATTGCATTAGCAGCAAGGAATCTTGAATTTTCCAAATGGATGTCAAGTCTGCTTCCTTGCATGGTGTTTTGGAAGAAAATCATTTGTAAATCAATCGCGTTGTTATGATAAGTTTAACGAGAACAAAGTCGATATATTAAAAGAAGCTCTTATTGGTTAAAACAGACTCCACAAGCTATGTCTATTCGCATTTAGACTATTTTTCTTAAAGAAGGTCTTCATAATACCCATATAAACACTGCTCGTGCTATTTGTTAAAATTGAAGATCAAGGGAAAATTTTAACTATTTGCTAATGCATAGATGACCTTATATTTACACAGAATGATTGTTTCATGTTTGAAAAGTTAAAAACCATAATGAGTTTGAAACATCAGATCTTGACTTAATACATTATTTTCTAGGCACATGAAAGATGCAATCGGCTAATGGAATATATATTTAACAAAAAAAAAGCATGTGCAAGATATAATAAAAAAGTTTCAAATGATCATGCATAGCTTTAATCTAAAAAAAAGACGAAGGAAAGAAGGTAATTCACAAACAAATTGTGGGAAGTTTAATCGATCTAACTACAACCATGCCTGGAATAGCGTGTTCAACAAGTCAAATCAGCAGAAACATGGAAAATTAGCTAAAATACATCCAGCTACAGCAAAAAAAATGACAGTATTCGCTAGGGACAAAAGATGATGGATTATTCTAAAAAAGGGGCAGAATCAAATTTAATTGTATGCACAGAGACATTGATGATAGAAAAATTACTTGAGGTTAGTTTTATATTGGGTCCAAGAAGCAGCTATCATCAATTGAAGTAGAACATATTGCATCAACTTTTTGTACATGTGAAGCTCTAAACAAAATTCCTAAAGAATTGGAGTTTAACTAAGAGGGAGCCATTGTTATTTATTGTGATAACAATTCTACAATAAGACTTTCCATAGATCTTGTGCTACCTAGACGAAGTAAACATTTGAAATTACATATCGTTGTTTGAGTGTTGCCAACAAAGATGGAAAAGTTGATGTGAAGTGTTGTAGAAGTAAAGATCAGCCAGCTGATATGTTTACTAAATCTCTCAAAGTTTTTCCTTCCAGAAAGTGAGAACATTAATAAGACTCCATACTTTAAAATATTTTGATTGTACTAGTTAACTGAAACATGATTAGTTTTCAGTTTTAAAGGATGTAATGTTAGTTGTTTATTGGGTCATGGGTGATGGTTTTCCTAGTTTTTAGGTTTAGTAGCATGGTTGTTATTCTGCAAGGCACGTTGTTGTTATTTTGCTATTATACATTTGGTAATTGCCTAATAAAAAAGTCAATTTTATCTTTATATAATGCAAAGCAAATTAGCTCTCCAATTTTTCCTTCTTTTTATTTGTTTATAACAAGATAAGCATAAAAAACTAATTGCTAACTCATAAAGTAGGGATTGAAAGATATCGCAAGGATAAGAAAATTCCATAGTTAAAACCTTATAAGCTCCCTGGTATTCTCCAACCTGCAGTCAACAAATTAGAAAGGAAAACATGAGCTCAGAATTATCATAATAAAATTTGAGGTCGAAAATTTCAATCTTCCTTCCTTACCTCTTCACCCATTAGAAAGACTTTAGAATCAGCAGACATTTCCTCATCAAGAGCAGAGTTCAGAGCCTCCCTCACTGTAATCTGTCGAAAATTCAAAATTAAGAAAAAAAGTCATGGTGAAGGAAAAATAAGGAAAATAATTTGAGCAATGAGAGAAATTCGAAAGAAATTTTTTTTTGCAGCCATGAATAAGGGAACAGATGCAGTAATTAGCGTTAACAAAGAAATATACAAGAAGATTACAGAGATGCAATCTACGAAAAGTAAGGTTAATTTCTGTGATACTTGAATAATGATAACTCATTCTAAAATACCAAATTCCTCGATATATATGTTTAAGTTATAATCAAAGACTCGAAATCGTGGCATCAACAATATTAAAACAGAAAAAACCAGAAGCAAAATGAGAATGCTCGGAAGAATCAAAACAAACAATGCATTACCTCTTTGGCGGAAGATGAATAACCTCTCCATGCTGATGAGACAGGGCGAAGATTTTGCAACGCCTGCTCCAAAAAATCAAATCTAAATTTCAACTAAAATAGAAGAAAACTAATAAGCAGTAATAAAAAAAACACAGCAATAAATGCTAACCAATACAGAGGAGGCTCTACCGCCAAATTTCTGCGTTATGATTTCCCACATCTTTCTCCGTAGCCCTTTGAGATTTATAATAGCAAAACCAAAAATCGCTTACTTATCGATAATGTATCAAATCAAATCAATAATCAGCGCCCTAATTACAAGATAATTTGAGCCAAATCATCAAATGCAATTAGAGGACTTCACCATAAAAATATCACAAAACCAGTTTTATATCCACTAGTACAGATAGTAACTCGACACCGGCTATCAAAAAATGAAACAATTAAGGAATCAAAGAAAAAACTCTTGAATAAGAGCGCAAAGGGAAAGATTAAACGGAAACACAAAAATAAAAATACCTGGATCAACAAAAACAAAGTAAGAGAGAGAAGCAGGTAGAGCGAGATCCGCTGAGCCCCAGAAAGTTGGTCGGTGTGGAGAGAGATTAGGAACAGAGTTGACGGAGGGAGGCAGACGCTTTAATCGACGACCTCTAGCTCTAATATTTTTTTATTTTTGTAACTAATTAATAAATAAATTATAATATAAATTTATTCCATAAAATAATAGAATAATTACAATAAATATATTAAATTTTTCATCAATAAATATTTTGAACATTACGAACGCTCGTAGATTGCATTTTTTTTCAAATTTTAAAGATTTTTATTTACCTAATTAACACATTTCGTTAATACAATGTAATAAAAAATTAGAAAATTATAAATTTGCTAAATTTTATTTTTTAATAAATTTAAAAATATTAAAAATAAATACTTCAACAACATACTCATTGCGATTGATATTTACCCTTCAATACTTCAATTTGCATAAAATCAGAAAACATATTTCAACAACATACTCATTGCGATACAGAATTTCAAAAATAAAGAGAGAGAAGAGAACGAGAGGGTTAAACATAAACCATAATTCCAAAATTGAAATAGAGTTAAGTATTGAAATCGATCAACAACGCAATACCATACATTGACTAAACTATTAAAGGGTAGGACTCAAACGAACTTCAATCTCCCTTTCGCTCGACGACCCGAACTGTCCAGATATGGTCAATCTCTCTTTCACTCGCACTCACCCTTCTTCGATTTACCCTCTTAGCCTTCGTAAAAAGCAAGCATAAAAGGGTTATAAAAAACTTGCATATGAGATGCACATGTCAGCTTTTAACGTAACCGTCACGAGACGGTATCTGTTATAATTATTAAATAGTGCAAAGACTTTTTTTACTAGTTTTAAACTACAAGATGATAACTGTAATTACTTTTAAAATACAAGGAGCTAATTGATATTTACCCTTAAAAAAAACATAGACACGTGGAGTGTGGGCCAGGTTGGAGTTGGTTGGTGCGAAAGGTGGCATGTAACATGCAAGTGTCAGCTGAGCTACCCCTATTTGTTAGACTAACATAAAAGTAACACACGAGCTGTCACGTGCTTTACCCCATCCTTTGCCATAACGTGACATTTACATTAATTATCACTGATTATTCTTAATCTGGCATCTTAATCTTTTGAATTAGTGATGAATCTGGCTCGGTATCTAATACCCAATCCAACCAAAGAATTGACGTTTCGATGGCAAGCCCCTTCTAAAGGAAAGGGCTCGATGGTTCCACGCTGAAGTGTGCCTGAGACCATTCTCAAAGCCCATGCGAAGCAGCGAGGCTCTTGGGTTAAGCGACGGGGCCTATAAGAGGAAGAGGGTGCGTGTAGAATGGGGCGAGGATAGAGTCGGCAAACGAGCCGGCTCGAGCGAGCTGAGCTCGGGTTCGGCCGGCTCGTCGAGCTTGCCGAGCTATTCGAGCAGAGTCTGTCGAGCCTAATCGAGCCGAGCTTGTCTGGCTTTTTTTCGAAAAAATTTTGCTCGAGCGAGCTATTCGAGCCGAGAGAGCCCAACTCCCGAGCCTAATCGAGCCAAAAACGAGCCGAGCTTAAACGAACCGAACAATTCGAGCATAATGAGAAATTTGAAAAATAATCATTATAAAATTTAAAAAATTACATAGCATTTATTAAAAAATTACATAACATTGTACCAAAATAATTATATTGTGCATCAATATTCAATACTCAATACATAGGTAAACTTTAAAAAAAAATTAGTCGTCAAATTCCAAATTTTTGAATTCTTCCTCGAGTTCATCACCTCGTTATTGCTCTCTTGTAACGGCATCGCTCCAATCCTTCATGCATATGAGTGCTTCCACGAGATCCGGTGCAAGACTCTATCGTCGATCGTCGTAAACGCGTCAACCCGCACTAAAAGCCGACTCGGAAGCTACAGTTGAAACAAGAGGAGTTAGTAAATCACGAGTCATTTTTTAAACTATCGGATACAATCCCGAATTATTTTTCCACCAACTCAAGATATCGAAGGTCGTATCACGAGGAATTTCGAAACGCGTATCTAAATATGTATCTAGTTCCGTTTGATCGGAGCCAAACCGATGGACGTCGCCATCAACTTCCTCGTTTATCGATTCCAAATCGTCATTTAGTGGGTCTCCAAACCCGGATCCACCGCTATAAGTACTACCGACTTGAGATGATGATCGAGTATCATTAATTTGTTTATATCTCGAAAATACACCGGTTAATTTTACAAACTAAGGAAGCACAAGATGTGTGGTCGGATAATAAATTCCCGAACATTCTTGTGTCGCTTCAAAAAACGGTTTCAAAAAATCAAGAAACAAATTAGTCATATCGCAACTACATCTATCTAAAATAATAGTTTGTGATTTTTGACTAATATAATCACAAATAACATTCTAATATGGTTTTGCATTTTCCAACATTAAATAAGTCGAATTTCACCTAGTCGATACATCCGTTTTTAATTTTTTCGGTCGGAGATTAACCGCTTTACAAAATTCTTTGTACTCTTGTTGTCGGGAGTTAGACGTTGTAATAAAAGAAATTGCACTTCTAATACTATCAATATGTGGAGAAATAAAACTCATACCATCTCTAACTATTAAATTCAAAATATGACAAACACATCGCATATGTAAAAGAGAAGATTGAGAATTATCAACTTGGAATAATCGTTTAAATTGATAAATGCATACGTCGTTAGCGGACGCATTATCTAAAGTAATACTAAAAATTTTATCTCTAACATTATATTCTTGTAAAATAGCTAAAATATATCGATAAATTGTAATACCACTATGCAGATATTCGCAACTACGAAATCCTAAAATTCGTTTATGAAGTTGCCAATTATTATCAATAAAATGCGACGTTACAACTATATAACCGAGTGCATTAGGTGCACTCCATAAATCAGAAGTAATTCAAATTGACATATATTGTGCTTGTGCAAAAAGACAAAATAATTCATTTTTCATTTTCGTATACAATTTAATTATGTCACATCTAAGTGTATTACAAGGAATTCGTCGAAAATTAGGATTAATATATTCCCTAATAATTTTTTCGTGTACCTCGCTATCAAACATCGATAGCGGGACCTCGTGTTGAGCCACAAATCTTCCAGCACCTTCTCGCAATCGTTCATGCGAATATAAAAAAGTAGTGTCACCGCTAGCCGATAATTGTAATTGTTTTTTATCGGGCGTTTGCTCGTGTGCGTGAAAATGTTGATAATGTCTACGAATCGTATTAGTCGTCGATTCGTAAGCATAATTTTTGGCACAATACTTACATTGTGCCCGATTTTCTAATTTTCTCCCGACATTCTTTTCGATAATTTTAAAATGCTTTCAAACATCAGACGTTTTATTTTTTTTTTGGACGGGGAAGTGATGACGTGGATGCTTGTGCAGATGTTTGTCCAATTGAAAATGCCGGATTATTTGTGCAAATTTCTTGAATATCATCATCGAAATTGGTAACATATTTTATATTTCTTGGATCTATCTCGATGAAAAATAATAAGTAAATTGATAACTAGAAATTATCAAAAGGGTGGATGAGTTGCGGAGACGTGGCCATCGGGTGAGGCTGGGCGCATGCAGGAGTTGTCTGTATCTAGAAGCCAACCAAGTAGCGTGCCACATGGGTTGTGAAGTTAGAGCGTTGCCAAAGGTGATAACTAGACAGCAATTCAGAAACCATCTAGTACCTTTTTTACACGATCGTTGAAAGTAAGAGAAGGAAGAAGTTTAAAGGAAGATTGGAGAAGTCTTTTCTTTGGCGGTCGAACATTTTTGGCTATCTAAAACTTGAAACGACTAACACTTGAGCATTTCACTCCGACGCAGCTCTATGATATTTTCAAATTTTCTATAAGAGATTGACCCTTCACACATTTGAGAATTTAAATTTTACAATTAAAATAAACAATTTAAGCTCTGAAACATTTGACATTTCATTAAGAAGAAGATGCCGACTCATGAAATAGGTGTCGTTTGCAGCAAATCGTCGCGGCCAACTGTGTTTCTTATAGATAAATGACACAAAAACCACCAAAAACTTACTTTTCTATCCTCGCTGCTTCAGGAATTTAAGATATTCCTAGGGTAAACATTGGGCCAGAATTTATGAGAAATAGGGAAAAAAATTCTCAGTTTTAAAAAAATTAATGGTTTTTTTGACGTACAAATGAGGGTTTATGTGTTCATATCAGACATCTGAAGAAAGATCACTGCGTCCGGTACAAACGTCCAATAAATGATCATTGCGTTCGATACAGACATAATCACTGCGTCCAAATGATTTTATTTTATTTTATTTTTAAATTTTTTTTTAATTAATTTAGTTAAGCAAATCTTATCATAATGACTTCAACTTTTAACCCTGCATTTATTAATATAAGAGATTAATTTGAAAAAAAAATAATTTTTTTTTACATTAGTACAATTTACTATAATTTTTTAAATAAAAAAAATAAATTAAGTTAAAACTTTGTACGTCAATAAATATTCTTCTAACTTTTTGTCACATATTTATAATATTATAATACAAAATTCTATAAAGTTTTTTAAATTTTTAATAATTTTACAATTTATTATTATTATCATTTAATTCAATAACAAAGTAATATTGCATACAAATTTGTTATATTGACTTACACATCGTCCTAAAACATTCTGTAACATATGTCGGTTGACACCCTCTTATGCGATCGACCTACAATTTTTATAATGTAGCTTAAGTGTCGACCGCTGTTAACTAAAGATCGACCGCACAACAGGTAGTCCGAGCCTACCGAGCCAGCCGGCTCGCTCGTTTGCCACCACTAGTTCATATCAGACATCTGAAAAAATATCATTGCGTCTGGTAAGAACGTCCAATGAAGGATCATTGCGTTCGATACAGACGTAATCACTGCGTCCAAATGATTTTATTTTATTTTTTTTTTATTTTTTAATTTTTAATTAATTTAGTTAAGCAAATCTTATTATAATGACTTCAAATTTTAACCTTGCATTCATTAATATAAGAGATTAATTTAAAATAAAATAATTTTTTTTACATAGGAACAATTTACTATAATTTTTTAAATGAAAAAAACAAATTCAGTTAAAACTTTGTACGTCAATAAATATTCTTCAACTTTTTGTCACATATTTACAATATTATAATACAAAATTCTATAAAGTTTTGTAATTTTTTAGTAATTTTACGATTTATTATTATTATTATTTAATTCAATAACAAAGTAATATTGACATACAAATTTGTTATATTGACTTACAGATTTTTAATTAATTTTTTAATTTTCATAATTCAAAAAATTAAAACGATTCATAAATTTATTTAAAATTTGCAAATTTTGTAGAATATTATGTTACAATATTTGAATATGTTACAAAAAATTCAATAATATTTATTAACGTACAAAGTTATAATTGAATTTATTTTTTTTTTTGTATTAAAAAAATTATAGTAAAATTGTTGAAAATTTTATGAAATTTCGTAGAATATTGTCTTACAATATTTTAAATGTATGAAAAAAAATTCAAGAATTTTTATTCACTCACATATTTTTTACTGAATTTTTTTTTCTACGTAGAAAAAAATTATGATAAATCGTAATTTGCTCAAAATTCATGAAACTCTATAGAATATTGTCTACAATATTTGACAAAAATTTTACAAAATTTTTTAAATGCAGAATTTTAATTGAATTTAATTTTTCTACATTAAAAATTATAATAAATTGTACACAAGTCAAAAATATTTTAAATTTTTATAGATTATTCTCTTATATTTTTATTTTATTTCATTTTTACATATAACTATTTTTGAGTATTTTTTATTAACTAAATTAATCTATTAAATATACAGAATATTATGATTATGTATGTAAATTATTTTTGCATGTATATATACAGTGCACGTATAAATCTGGTCTTGATGTTAATATTTTTATTTTATTTTTATATATAATACTTTGTTAGTATTATTTTATTAATTAAATTGATATATTAAATATACACAATCACATGTATCTTTCTAAATTATTTTTCGTGTACGTGCTGCGCTGTACACGTACTACTAAATTGATTTTGCTTTATTCTTTGTACTGGTCAATCCAATCAATCCTCACGGGTGCGGAAATCGAAATTTCGTTAGGACGGAAGGAGAACCAAAATTATAGAGATGCGCAGTTTAAATGGAGTGCAAAATTGAAGTAATAAATTTATACAGTTGGAAAACAGACGAAGGGATCCTGCTGCTCAATTCTGTTCTGCTCGCAAACGAAGAAGAGGAAGGTAGAGATTGCTGCTTTTTATTGTGTATATAATTTTTGCCCTAATAGGAAACGACAATATGTTTTCTACTCATCTCCATATTCATCCTTGCAATGGCGATTTGTCGATCAATTAGACTCTTTCGGTTGCTCTAGATTTTGTCTTCGCTCTTTAATTCCAGGACAAATTTGAAGTTCTAATTTAGCCATCAGTGCAGTTCCATTGTATTCTGCAGTTTTTTGAGTTTCTTCTGCTGGTCCTCTTTCAATTGCTGATGTATATTTTGCCTTCGTCGCTGTGGTTCTACGAAAAATTTTGCTGGAAATGCCGTTCATTTGTATTCTGCATTTGTTTGAGCTTCTTCTGCTGGTCTTTCTCAATTATGTCCTATTTGGGACCAGTAAATGCCTAAATGGAAGAATTACCTTCAATTACGTTATCAAGTCTTTGACTACCACTACATACTAATGAAGTGATAACGATTTGTGCTTTCGGTATACTTTATCTTATCCTCAGTAAATAACTGCATCCATTGGCTTTTTGTAGTTTGACAGTGTACCTTTTTGAGTACGAAGTCCTTAACTGGTCCTCTTGTTCAGTTCTAGAAACGGTTACATGCCTGGCAATTCGGGATATGTTCTTTTAACACTCCATGCCTCTAGATACAAGGTCTAATCATTGTTACACTGGTCTGGTTTAAATCGGTTTAATTGTCCCCCGTCAAAATTCAACAGAATATCATCATAGCTGTTTGAAGCAAGTAACTTGTTATTCAGCTATGGCAAATAGTGTTCTCGTTGGTTATTTTGTTTTTTCATCTATTTTTTTGTAACTTTTCTCTCATCTTTAAAGTGCTTCTTCTTCCTTTCTTTTTCTCTCCTTCTGTCTGCGGGATAAACCTGCTCACAGAGTCTGCTTGCATGGACATCTTATGGAATTTTTCATTCAAACGTGTTCAAAATTTTCTTGGAAGTTTAACTACTTTTTAGTGATAGTTGATACCAGCGAGCACAACGATAAGCCATTTATTAGTTTCTATTTATTATTAATTTTAAATTTTTGGATATAATTTATCTTCAAGTTTTCAAAAAGAATTATTTTATTTTTAAAAAAATTTAGATAGAGTATCTTTTTTTTTTTTTATCAAAATCCCTAGAAGAAGTTTCTATACTTCTCTTTCTTTTTCCTATTTTCAGAGTGAATTCTCTGAAATTATTTTGATTCCCTGTTTCTTGGTTTATAAATTGTAGTCGTTTGGTGGATTCAAGGCAGGCACTATAAGTGAACACTTGATAGTTGATGGTTCTGCAGATTTTCCATTTTAAAAACAAGATATGTAAGATTTATAACGTAAACTTAACATGACATTGCTCTAAAACAAAAACTAATCATACCACTATATGTCCGATAAAGAGGACTTTAGTTACATGAAATCGTTTTTGCATAGACTATAGTTACAGTTTAAGGGGAATATGACACTAAAACATACAATAGTACTTTTTTGACCTTGTTGAGACAGACGAGACCTTGAAGCATTCTTCTAAAGACACTTCTAAACGAAAGTGAGAAAAGTAGAGAAAATTTTGAGGTTTTGAGCTTTATAGTAATTTTTCAAGTTGAGGGGTATTTTATTTAAAGACTTGAAGATGACTTTTTGAAATGATGGCAGCTCTCACTCTCATCAGTCGGTGCACTTTTTTTGAATTTTAACATCTCTTTGGGAAATAGATATATTCTTCAATCAATGTAGAAGTGTTATCATTGACTGGTAAATCATTTAGCCAATAGATTTAGATTTTTAGTCAACAGGTGTTGTATCCATTTAGTGAAGTTACATCTTTAACTAACAAGTACAGGTCTGGCCACTTGCGCTAAGGGAAATTCGAACCAGGTGAATGGTCAAACTTGATCACACCTCGTTGACTATTCCACATTATGCTAATCTAGTGAATGCTGCTACAAATCCCTACAAATTATTAGTTACGCATAATGAATTTTATCAAAGAAAGATTTGGCACAATTTTTATTTCTAGAATAAGGTCCGATTGGGTGAATAAAGGTTTGATTGAAAAGTTGAGGACTGGTTCTAGCAGAACAAGACAAATCCCGTAGAAGACATGAATAATATTTGGAAGCATTCACTTATCTGAGAGAGGTGGTTCTCCTTCTTAGATGTATGGGATCAGCCCAATGCTTAAGGATCTGTCTTCGTTGCAGAGAAACGAAGCAACCCATTTTTATGTTGATGCTCTCAATCAAAGAGCATTTAAGATGTATTAGGTGAGGAACTAGTCAAATTCAGATTTTAATATATTTTGGAAATGTCCAATTGATCATTCGGGATGGAGACTTGTAATTCCACTTTCTTACGCTTGTTTTTTTTTTGGTTTTTCCAAAAACATATTGACCAAATCAGGTATCAGGTGTGCCGGCATATTTTACTTTGGCTGTCGCCTGCC
Organism: Begonia fuchsioides; assembly: GCA_003255005.1. NCBI lineage: Eukaryota > Viridiplantae > Streptophyta > Magnoliopsida > Cucurbitales > Begoniaceae > Begonia > Begonia fuchsioides. The sequence goes on along the minus strand of QAOC01036831.1, from coordinate 164,410 downwards.
AAGTGGGGTGCCCAGTGATGACAATTGGAATCAAAACCCAGTCAGCAATCCAATCCGAAAGTCTTCTATCATCCACCAAATTGAAATATACAAGTAAAGGTAACGTGACGACTCCAACAGCTTGAGATGATCGAAAGAAAGCAACCACTACAAGAAAAAAAACCAAGGTCGGCATTGTGTTTGATTTTTAATATTCAATTGGTTCTTCATCCTGTCATTGCTTGGAATTTGGTATTCGGCAGTCAAATGAATTATGCACATAAACTCATTGCTTAAACTTTAGTTTAATATTAACGAAACAGATAGTCAGATTTTTTACACCATGCCGTCCCTTTGGTAATCTCTAAAACATTTGGGGCCCTCCGTTTACGTCTCTCTTATCCTTTGTTGCGTATGGCTGTAACCTTCCTTTTTATTTTCCAGGGTCACATATATTATTCAATGACGTTATTGCAGGGATGACATGATGTGTTGTTTTCCATTATTTATGCGAACATATTTACATGGGGAAACGTGAAATGCATAAACATGACACACTACTGATACCACGAAACTGAACGTGGACCTGTTTGTCTAAAAGTGATGAAGATAGAAGTTTAAATCTTCATTCTGGGGAATTCTGTTTTGGCTAGTCTTGTATCAAACATAGCCCAGGCATCACGGATAGAGATCAGTTCCATTTAGAAATTAAAGATTTATTTCAAGACAAGTGCTTGATTTCAAGGGAGCCAACTACTAGGATTTTCAAGTTTTGGTTGACGCTGATGCCGCTACATACCTACTATCTTTTAAAGTATCTATCTAAGAATGAAAATTTCAAAAAATGCTGTGGAAAATAAGGTCAGAATGTCTGTTGATTTGGGGATATGTGATTTGAGTGTTTTTGAAGATTGTGATTTGTGGCGTTGAAATTGAAAATAACATTTAAGAATAAGGTTCCATTAAAATTGCAGAGTTTTAATTTTTCTTTTCTTCAAAGGAAGAAGAGAATCTCTGGCCGATAAGACTAAGTGTTGCCGAGCTCTTGAGCTATGAAAGAATCATCTGTTTCTTCTTTCTTCTTTTTCTTTAATTTTTCTGCATGGATTATGGAGCATTTACATAATTCATATTACATTAATGTTATTCTTTTAACCTTTTTTGTGTGGCAGCTGTAAAGATTTGAACTTTGATTCCGAAAAAGGAACACTTGGAGGTCAAAACTTTCATCACGTGAGTTATATCCTTTTGCAGTTCTTGTTTATATGCTTCTTATCAACAAAAGCACAGAAAAATTGTGATTTTGATTACATTCACTACAGCTCTGATGATATAATGTCTTAGTTTTTCTCGACGTCTCTTTGATACATCTTAGAAGCGGCATACAAGGGATAAACCAAGGCTGAAACTAGACAGGTGAATTGATTGCTTACATGTTATTAACCATTGGTGTTTGATGGACTACTGGAACACTAGAGCTAATGGCCTTGTTCTAAAATTAAGGAAAGCTAATACCAGAACTACTTTCTTCTCTATCACCTGAGTCAATTGAGATCTCTGTGATCCCACTTGAGCCAGAAGATGAAGAAGATGCACCTGCTCTTTCCTTTCTCAAAAAGTCATAGAAAACTGGTTGATTATTTCGTAACTTCCTCGTACTATTATCTTTGCAGGATTTCTCGTCACCGGGCTCGTTCTTGCTGCCTCTTTTCTTCAAAAATATGCGACAAAGAACCCATTTTTCTATTTGTACGACAGGCCCCTGCAAAATTGCATGAGGAAGAAAGCTCAATCAAACATCAGCAGGTATGATTCTCTCCAATTGGTCTGCAAAACCAATGGGAAAATGAACGCACCTGAGTGAGGTTGTTGGTGGGGTTGGAGGGGAGAGGTCCAGCCGTAACAAGACGGTATTCATGCATAATCCAATCAGTCCTAGAACCATGTGGTGGCTTTCCTCTGTAAAAAACAAGAGTTTTCTTCATCCCCACAACTTCGTTGTTCTTAGAAGTAACGATTTGTCTGTCCATGCCTGTTGCTTTCCAGTATCCGGAGGCAGTAGCTCTGTTTGACCTGTTTCCATTTGGGTACTTGGCCTCCCTTGTGCTGAAAAAGTATCTCTCTTGCTCCATTTCCCCTGAATTCACCATACTTCTCGAATCAGAATCGACAATTGTGGAAGAGTGCGTCTAAAATTGTGTGTTTTTTGGCAACCAACCTGGCAAATCCCAGGGATCGGATTTGCAAACGTCTACTTCCGGGATGACGGAGGCGGGAAGAGGGCAAGAAAAGACCTTCCGCTTCAAGTACTGAAGAACAAGCTCTTCGTCTGTGGGGTGGAATCTGAACCCCGGAGGTAATCTGAGCACACCATTTTTAACGAAGTTGAGCTTTTCCATACTTGATTTTGAACAAACCCACCTCAAGAGGCGTGTTGTCTTATAGACCGTAGCTCAGCGTTTGGCCTGGCCCCGAGGTTCGATGAATCAGAAGAGAAACATAGCAAAAAAAAAGAAGAGAAAAACAACCGAAACAAGAACAAGAGGGAACAAGAACAAGAAAATTAAACGGAGAAGTAAGATAAAAAGGAGTACTTGGTTTGAGGAAGGGGGGAGAAAAGTGTTGTCTCTTTATAGTAATGGATGGCCAGAGAGAAAGAAGAGAGAGATGGTGGACTAGAATGGGACGACACATTTTGCGTAAGCTATACTCAAACTCAACCCCTCCCCCTTCCTTTTTTTATGTCTGTTATATTATACTGCCTTAAATGGCCTTAAACTCGACACGAAAGAAACTAAACCGGATCCGAAGCCCTTCAAATCTTGGTTGGACGTCGCTTATTTTACGATTTATCAAACATTTGACTCTCTGTTCCTGTTTCTGTTTCGTTTTGGGAAGGGCGTTATCGTCTTTTTTCAGTTGTTCGACTTAAATGCCTCGAAACGAGGGTGAAGTAAGCTGCTGTCATGCTGACAGCTGGAGCTCGCCGAAGTGATAAGGAGCGTAGGAAAGTACAAAAGTAGCCCACTACTAATTCAGTTTGCTTGCTGATCTGCAGGGGAACAAAATCGATTGCTTCTTCCTTGACGCTTTTTATTCACAATCATGGCCAAGCGACTCGCTAAAGACCCGAATGGCAAACTGGTGAGCCTTTTGCTCTCTTAATCTTTTGATTGACCACTTCAATTTTTATTCTTTCTTCTCAAGTTATAAACTATTCACCGCCTATAAACTTGGTTGATTGAAGATATACTGGAAACCCATTAATGAGTTTTTTAAAATTAATTAGCTCTCATAGTCCTCAACTGCATGAAAGTTTTGATTGATGAGATGGGGAAGAAAATTGGAGAAATGGGCAACATGGGAAGGGCAGTTTAGTCAAATTAGTAGGGTAGAGGGTGGGTGGAGGAAGGAATAAAGGATGGGGGGACCCCGTTTGTACCCAAAACGACGGGCACCTACGTCGGATTCAGACTAAGGACAAAAATGCCACCTTCGTCTCATGCCCCATTCTCAGATTTCGTAAATCTTCCTTTGCCCCACATTTCGTTGTAGCCGATTGAGATTTAGGAGAAACTGGGTTTTGAGAATCTAATCTAATAAAGGACAAGCTGTGGCAAATGAGCAAATTGCCCTCACAGCCATGTGGGCTATTCGACTTCCATACGGAACCTTTTCTTATTCCTATTGTTATTAACTTATTATTATGCTAATAGTACGCTATGTTTTTCAATGAGTTTGTGCACAATTGTCTTTTGGCTTTTGCTTAGTATTGTGGGGAAAAAAATAATGGCATGGAAGTAATAAGGTTGAAGAGTGAGGGAGAAAGATTGAGAATGGATGGACGGATGGATGGATCTCACGGGAGGAGGAGCAGTCCTATTCCGTAGGGAAAAGGGAAACCCTTTCTTCTCTATTCCCCCTTTCGCCAGTAGAAATAAATAAATAAATTGTTGGGAAACATTTGGAGGTTGCTTCAATAAATTAAAGGAATAAATAAAGGGTCGATGAGCTGAGCTGAGAAGAGATGAGATTCCCGCAAGCAAATGCAAACCCACTTACAATTCGAGCTAAAGTAATAGTTTAGAAATGAAACTTGGCTTCTCCACTCAAATTGCGGCTCTCTCTCTCTATACTATATATTATATTTGGTTTTGGGGGGGTCAAAGGGAGGTAGCGTGTGGAATTGGTTGTTTTGGAGATGTTTTAAGGAGCAAGAAGGAAACGTCAAAGGATGCAATTATTGTGTTTTGAGTAAAACATCTAGTTTAGTGCAAAAATGTCTCTCTCTCTCTCTCTCTATTGTTTTGGGTTGCTTTGGTTTGCTTTGGTTTGGTTTGGAGGTAGGTTCTCCCATCCTTTTTTCTCCTCCGGGAACTGTTTGTTTTTTAAGCCATTCGTATAACCTCTCCTATTGGGATTGCACTTCTTGCAAGCAAGCTCTTCCCATGTGATTCCTGATATTCAGCGTTGCATTACTTATCAATTATGTCACACACACTCTCACCCACACCCACATATAATAGAGACACATGGATAGAGACATGTAGAAGGGAGAGGAGACCCATATTTTCCTCAAAAAAGCGGAAAAGACAAGGGAAAACATCATGGCTTTGAACGGCAATTAGCTTTGCTGCATTACAATATCATATTTGGAGAAGTGACTCTCTTGCATTAGTTTGGCTGAAAGTAAGGAGATTTGTTCAATCTATGAGATATTTGAGTGTGCAAATGGAAGACCAATACTCATTTAACTAAACATTGCTGAATCTATTGACAGGGCAAAGACCAGCTGACAATCTAGGAGGGCCTAAACGAGTTGGTCATTGCAGAATAATCATTGTATGGATCAGCAGCCCATAACTTGCGATCTGTTTAACCCATGCCACGAAGGGAGCTAACTTCGGGCATGAAAGGCTTCACTCCCTTTGCACTATGAGCTAGCAGGTAAAGAAGATGCCTCACGATCCTTCAGATCAAGACAATTCTTCTACTTTAACGACAGTACAGCTTGAGAATGATGTATTGGAAGCAAGCTAGGCCTGGATCATCTCTTTCTGGGCCAGGCTCTATCGTTCGTTTGCAGGTTTCCTTCGAATGGACAAGAGTGGAGGATTCTATCAAAAACGAAGAACTAGTCTTCTGAAAAATCAAACAGGAAATAACAGAGATTCAAAATGATTTCTGCTGTTTTCTCAAAATTTTGTGCATGTAAACAAATTATACAACTCTCCATCATCATGTTTATTTCCTTGCTCATCGTCCTTTTCCAGGGATTTGGGGAAGCGAATGCCCCACAGCACAGAACTAGCGCCACAGAACATTGAAAATTATGGGCGTTTACATAATTCACTACCAATATCTTACAATGAATTCATCTCAAATAACCAAAAAAAACATCACCTTATCCATCCGCCCCCTCGAAATTGCCTTGGGCGCTTTGCCGCCTCTTTTCTCGCCAGTTCTCGCCCCACATCTTGGCCTCTGCCACAGCCCGTTCTCGCTCCAAATCCCTCATTGCAATCCTCCCGGCCTCTCTCGGGGAGTCTTCTTTCTCCAACCCCTCCAAATCCCACTTTCGGCCCGAGCTTGCTCCTTCCTCGTTCTTCAATATTCTCCCTCTTTCGTCTCTACTCCTCTTATCTCCCTCGTAGGCCTGGTTCGCAAGGTAAGAAAGGGCTGTAACAACATCTCCAATTAGCGGTCGAGAAGCAGCCTGCTCTTGGATGCACATAGATGCCACTGCCAGAGCCTGGTAGAGCCCCCGCATAGGATACCTCCCCTGCAGCAAAGGGTCCGCCAATTTCGAGAATTTTCTCCTGTCGTTGAACAAAGGCCTCGCCTGCATTTCATCACATGACAAAACGTTAAATCATTTATCTATCAAACAGTTTTCGAAGACCATAATAAGATAGTTAATTTTACTTACCCAAGTGACGAGATTCTGTTCTCCATGGGGCCGGGTGCTATCGATTGCTTTCCGGCCAGTAATGAGCTCCAAAAACACAACGCCGAAGCTGTAGACGTCCGATTTGACTGTGAGCTGTCCAGTCATCGCGTATTCGGGTGCACAATAACCGTAAGTCCCCATAACTCGGGTAGAAACATGGGATTTATCTCCGACAGGACCGAGCTTTGCGAGACCAAAGTCTGAAAGTTTTGGGTGGAATCCTTCGTCTAGTAATATGTTGGACGACTTGAAATCTCTATAAATAACCGGAGGGCTTGCTTTGTCGTGCAGGTATTCCAAACCTCTGGCTGCACCAGCTGCAATTTTCATCCTCGTGTTCCACTCGAGGGGTTCCTTATCAGGCGGAACGTCTGCAATAATCACAAATCTCTTAAATGCTTTTTTCAGACATCATTGGATCTCATGAGAAAACTTTAGTCAAACATACAAAATTTATAAGACATCGACATTTCTAAAACAATATTCATGAAAACGAAATTAAGTCTTGACGGGTGAATCCAGAACCGACTACAAATTCGATGTGGAGCAAAGTCCGCTTGATTACTTCCATCAACCACCTTCTACTTCACAACGTATCCATACTAAAACACCTTTTAAAAATTAAAGAACAGTATCTTCTAAGCAATTATTGAACCAGGCCACATAGTTTTACATAAAATAATAAAGAAAACAAGTTGATCGTCATAAATTAATTTTTTTTTGGCAAAACTGGAAATACTCGTACAAATAAAGTTCAAATAAAACTCTGGGGAGATAAAAGGTTCATTTGCCTTCTTGGTTAGCCTAACCTAACATGGTCAAGTTCATAGATCTTTGCCTTCTATAGATATCGAGAAACAATAATTTCTCACTAGATCCAATTAATCTCGAACATGATCAAATTAATGAAAAAAAGAGAACAACCCATGCCAATATTTCAGACATCTAGAGACAAGCATTAAAAAACTAATCGACCTATGCTATCAAAACATTAACTCTATATGATCATTCTGATACAATGAGAGCAAAGACAAGAACATATTTACCATGAAGATGATCTTCTAATGATCCCAAAGGCATGAACTCATAAACAAGAAGCCGTTGATCCCCGTCAGCACAGTAGCCAATTAAATTCATTAGGTTTGTGTGATGAAGAAGGCTAAGCATGAGCACCTCCACTAGAAACTCTCGATTTCCTTGAAGACCATTTCGATCCAACTGTTTAACTGCAACGACCTGCAAAAACCGCACAATACTTTAACATGAGGATTAGCTCAGGTGTTGTCTTGATTTTCTTGGCCGAATATACCTGACAGGTGCTCTCGAGCTGTCCTTTGTACACTCGGCCAAATCCTCCTTCGCCTAGGAAGCATTCTGGCCTGAAGTTCTTAGTTGCAGAAGCAAGCTCTCGAAATGTAAATATTTGAGCAGCAATATTGACACCAGGGCTGTCCTTAGAGCCCTGAGTTTCTCTTTTCGACCCCACATTGCTTTTTAATTTCAATTTTTCCACACCTGCTAACGTGACAAAAGAACATTGAAGAGATTTTAATTATAAGGTTAGTAAAAGATCTGCTGGGATGAGATTAAAATGTGGTCAAATTGGCGAAGTTGGGTGATGAGAGATCCTTCAAAGTAATGAACACCAATTGAATTTCAGATAAAAAATTCAGTGAATCCAGAATCTATCATCGTAAGTTACTTCTCAGATCGAATAAAGAAGAGAAACTCATCGTTAGATCTTAAATCATAAATGGATAAGAACACGCTTACACGAGCTTTGAACTTTTAGTGGGGTCTACACTGCTAACAATAGCTTAAAAACTCAAGAATCGAACATAGATTGCCAATCGTGAATCCGATAAACCCAGATCAGATCAAGCGAAAACAAAAGTAGAGATCCATAAAAAAAGGTAGAAGCGCAAAATAAAGAACTAACCAGAAGGCAATCGGGAAATGGTTGTCGGAAGTGTCGGAATCGCTCTCTTTCCATCGTCACTCTCTTTCTTCGGATTCAAATTCTCTTCCTCCCTCGAATCAAAACAAGGAAAACAACCCATTTCCCCAAGAAAAAAAACCTATCCAGACGTATCGAGACTCAATCAACGCTCATATCTTGATCTGATTCGGACAAAAAATCGCATCGAAAGTTCATCCAAAACAGCTGGAATCGAATAAATCTATCGACCTTCCTATTGTTCGCGTCTCAATCACAGACGAAGCAGACGGAGTAAAGAAACCGTAGGAAACACCCGATGACAAGAAGAAATGGCGAAATCGAACAGACAAGGGAGCAGAGAGTGAAACTATTGAAAAGGAGCCGGCTTTGCCTTCACACAGACAACAGTTCCACAACCAGAAACCATCCATTTATTCCCACTTAAATAATTGTGTTGTTAAGTTCACTTAACCAATCAATTTTTGAGGAGACTTGATAGACCGTAAAAGTAATTAGGCCATTTTGGTCTTAATTAATCAGGGAAGACTGTTGAGGTCGGCTGTACACGTGGGGAAGTGAAGCAGAGAAGACAAAGACGTGTCGATTCGCGGGACTGGCGGAGTACTCTAAATAAAAATCAGTCATTTCATTATTAAATTAAATTGATTTTGAGTGATTTTTACGCAAATCAGTCTCCATATTTGAAAAACTGGGCATTGACAAATGAGGAACAACGTCAGCTGTGTTCTTGACCAGAACTGCTTATTCCATTTGTCTGCAGACCAAGCCAGATGTTTGGTCCTTCTTCCCCAGTTTGGAATTTGGACCCAGAGTTGATTTCAGACCATAATCGAGTAGAATGATTGCATGAACAGAAAGGATTTCGATTTTCTCACCCACCGCCACCAGCTCCACCGCCACCTCCACCGTGTCTGGTTAGTTGAGCTTTTGTTGACGGACGGTGGAAGTAGCTGATGCGCAGTTAAAGTTCATTTTTTTAACGAACATCTTTGTTAAATTACGTTAAAGAAAAACGCACCCATATTCATGCTTCCGTTTTTTAGTTGAATCATCAGAAAAATTTCACCCATGAACGGTAACGCCAGTTAAATATGCGTAAAGAAAAGTTCATCCTTTTTCTGAAAAATAACATCGTGGTTAGATCACGAACTAAAGACCACAGCATGGAGTCATATTCCAAAATTTTCAATCATTGATAGCTAAATCCAGTCATGGATGCAAAATTTTGGTTCTTTGCATCTTTTCGTAAATGTCGATTTTTATTACGCTGGGTCTTGATACGCAACGCTCTAGCACCTTCAACTTAGTTCAGACCATTTAAATTATAAATATTTTTCAATATTTTAATTTTAATTTAATATAATTCAGTCATTAACCATTTAACAGCGAGTTATTTTATATTCTATCATTTAAATAAAATTATAAATTTACTATGTACATTATGACACAATAATTCTAAAACAGAAATAAATATAGAAATTAATATGTTATGGAAATTAATGAAACTCATTATTATTTTTTAAGAAAATATTTAACGAGAAAACTAATATCGAATTACAACCGGTACGAAGTCACTATGGTGTAATTCTACTCTTTTGACAGTGCAATCTTGAGAAAAAAAATTAAAAATTATATTAATGATCCAACCTTAATTAAACAAATCAGTCTCGTGAGAGATTGAAAAATAGGAGCATTGGGCTATATTTGAGAGCCCCATGTGCTGGAGAGATCCTGGTTATTTCTAAGAATAATTAGATGCCTGATTCTAGGCGCAATCCAAGCACGCGCCCTCAACTCGACACGATCTGGTGGCAGACGTGGTGGTCATCTTCTTCCCCAGCTGGTCAACGCTCCACAATTCAACTCTTTCCCCCTCAAAACCAGCGTTCACCGCCCTTCTCACACGTCCCCACCATTTCCCCGCCTCCGGTCCATGAGAAATCAGCTTTCACGCGGAGAACCATTTTTCGAAATTAAAAAACAAAGATTCTCCCCTCTGGATTTTGTCGGCAGAAACTGTGCAGGGTTTGAAACCGGAGCTGAGATGGAGAAGAAGCCACCTCGAAAGTACGTCAGCTTTTCAGGCCTCGGCGGCGAGGGGAGGAGGACCAGAGTGGTGTCGCCAAGGCTCAGCCTGGACGCCATTGATGAGAGATTCGACGAACAGCTGCAGACCGGAAATGGGGACGAGGAAGTTTCTGAGTTGGAATTGGATTCCACGACGGCTGGACTTTTTGAAGAGGTTGATCTCTTTCTGCAAAGCTTCTCCGATTCCGGCGACGGTGAAACTCTCGAGGTTCCTCGCTCCGTCGAATTGTTATTCGAAATGGTCGATTCGACGATCGATAAGTACAACGAAACTCCAAGTGTTTCAATCTTTGGTCGGAATCCCGATCAAGACGACTCCTTTTTCGAAGCCATAGATCGTGTTTCGACGATCTCAGACAAGCTTGCGCAATTTTCTTCAAATTCGAAGACATTTTCGTCGCTTGATCGGACTAGCGCCGTACAACAACGGGCAATGGCCTTCTTGGAAGAAAGCCTGCGCCTTCTCCTGGAGCAACCTAAAACCAGAGACCCAAATCATAAACTGACGAAAACGACGAACCAATCTGATAGCGAGCCATCGGATTATTGCGAATTACCCAACAGAGAATCTGGCCTTGAAGAATACCCAGAGATTTCGGATGAAATCGTCTCCACCATTAACAGAATTTGGAGAACGATGGTCTTCGCCAATTACGAGCACGAATTCTGCATCGCTTATTGCGTCCAGAGGCGAAAAGCTTTTAAAACTGCACTCAACGATCTTGGTTACGCCAGTCTCAGCATCGACGACGTACAGAAAATGCCATGGGAATCCATCGAAGCTGAAATCGCAACGTGGGTAAACTGCGTCGAGAAATGCCGCGAATTCCTTTTCTCCGGGGAGCGGCGGCTTGCTGAATCTGTTTTTTCTGATCAGCAATCGTTTTCTCACGACATATTCGGCGAAATCGCTCGCGCTGTCGTTTTACGGCTTCTGAATTTCGCCGACGGCGTTGCGTTGACGAAGAGATCTGCAGAAAGGCTGTTCAAATTCCTCGATATGTACGAGGCGCTGCGTGATTTGATTCCGAAAATTAAAGAATTTCCAGAAGATTTCGTCGACGAGCTGGTTGAAGAAACTGAACGGGTGAAAGCCCTGATCGGCGAAGCAGCGGTCAGTATTTTCTGCAATCTCGAAACCTCCATTAAAGCAGATAATGGAAGAACTCCGGTAGCCTCCGGCGCAGTTCACCCCTTGACGCGCTACGTGATGAACTACCTAAAATACGCGTGCGAGTATAAGAACACTTTCGAGCAAGTATTTGACGAACAATCCGCCATTGAAGGCAAGGTAAATTCTTGTTTCGGCGAGCAGCTAACGACGGTCATGGAGTTACTGGACAGCAACCTGGAAATGAAATCCAAGCTTTACAGAGACCCTTCGTTGAGGTACATTTTCTTGATGAACAACGGGAGATACATTCTGCAGAAAATCAAAGGGACGACCGAGATTCACGAATTGATGGGCGACACGTGGTGCCGGAAGCGATCGTCGAGCCTCCGGCAGTACCACAAAATCTACCAGCGAGAAACGTGGGGGAAGATCTTGCAATGCCTGAGCCACGAAGGTCTGCAAATCAACGGCAAGGTCTGCAAGCCCGTGTTGAAGGAGAGGTTCAAGAGCTTCAATGCCATGTTCGACGAAATTCACAAAACACAGAGCACGTGGGTTGTGAGCGACGAGCAACTTCAGTCGGAGCTCCGGGTGTCGATATCGGCGGTGATGATTCCGGCTTACCGGTCCTTTTTGGGGAGGTTTAAGCAGCATTTGGATTCGGGGAGACAGAGTGAGAAGTACATAAAGTTTCAACCGGAGGACATTGAAAATTCGATCGAAGAATTCTTCGACGGCAATGCTGTGTCCATGGCGAGAAGGAGAACCTAGGACGAGGAAGGCAACGACGTAATTTGCAAAATTCCTTAAATTTTTTTGTTCCTGTAAATTGTCAAATTTATCATTGCGTTCCACCATTTTATGACTGAAATTTACAAAGCTCGGAAGGAATTTGGATAAGCACTTAATTTTGTCGTCAATTTACATGTTAAATTCAGATTTTAAATCTTCTGTATGATCAGTTTTAAATTTGACAGTGGAGGAATGAAGCTTAACTGTGAGTTGGAATAATGGAGTTGGAAACTTATCAAATGACGATAAATTCAAACACTGTTTTTTCTTTTGGCGTTAAAATTTGATCTCTGGAACACAGTGAGGATTGATGTGACATAACCTCTATTTGTACTAGGTCTATCCATATGTATTCAGGTGACAGCCATATATTAGTTAATCTTGTTTCTTGGGATGATAAATAGAACCAATCTTGTTTTAAATAAAATTACCAAATTTGCTTCCAAATCAAAATAAAAAATAATAATTAACCATCTGCTCTATACTTCATTAAAATATCTTCCATTAGAAGAATATATATATATATATGTTTAGAGGTGTCATTCGAGACTATTCGAGTCGAGTCCTAATCGTCCGGCTCGTCGAGCCTTTAGACCTTTTCGAGCCAAGTTTGTCGAGCCTATTCGAGCCGAGTCTGTTGAGCTATTTTTCAAAAATTTAGGCTCGAGCCGAGCGACCCAAGCTCGTTGAGCCTAAATGAACTAAGCGACCCGAGCTCGTCGAGCCTAAATGAGCCAAGCCAAACGAGCCAATTTTTTTTTGAAACACATATCCCGTATATATTTTTTAACAAGTTATTTTCGTTGTTATAAGATTGAAAATGCGATAAACTTAGAAATATATTGTAAATATTTATTAGAATAAATATAAAAAATATTCTATTAAAAAACTTTCGTATCTACTAACTTTCGACGTAACATCCTTTTAATTATTTATTTATTTATTTATTTTTATTTTTTCTTAGATTTTCGATTTTGAAAATGCGTTTGACTTTAAATTCTTTTCGTAAAACTCAGCGGAAACATTTGGATAAAATTATGAAAAACCCATCATTTATTCAAGTCAAACATAACATCATGCATATAAAACATATTTATAAAACATTTAGTAAACATGTTTATCAATATTGTTCGAAACTAAACACTCCAAAATACATCAAAACATCTCTTGACATCCCACGGGTCGACACTTAACGATTCAAGCTTCACGCACCAGATTTGCCTTCTCCACGACGTGATTATCACATCAAACAAGGAGGGCTAAGTCTCTCACCTTCATCTTCATTACATACATCACAAAACATAACCTATGAGCCTAAAGTTCAGTAAGAAATCTCATGAACTTACATGTCTAACATGCTCGTGCTTTCGTAAAAACATACAATTCATTTCATTTTTTATCGTTCTCGTTTACTTGACCTGACTTTTCACCCCGTGACCGCCCTGCCACAGACCCCACCAGGTAGCCATCAGGCCCTCTTGACCTGGAAAGCACAGACTCTCTCGACCCGGAAAGCTCAGGCCCTCTTGACCCGACTTTCACCTGTGTGCCCTGATAAAAAATTCCATCTTGTGGTTCCACCAAGGTCCATCACATTTTCGGGTACCACCCTGTGGCATCACCTAGCCCTCTCGACCAAGCTTACCTGTAACAACCCTCAGTTATTTTATGAATTTTGTGATTTTAAGATGAAAGCGTTTAAGATTATTTTTATGAATGTCGCTTAAATATTAGAGTATTAAGGTATTTTGAATAGTTTCGGTCGACCCCAAAATTGAAGAGGGGTCGACACAATATATAGTTTTGGTCGACCCCAGAATTGAAGAGGGGTCGACACAATATATACTTTCGGTCGACCCCATAATCGAAGAAGGGTTGACACAATAGAACCCTTTGGAGTACTTTGGGTCGACCTCAGGGTCAAGAAGGGGTCGACACAAAATAGTCCTTTAGTATTCTTTCGGTCGACACAACAGACGAGTGGTCGACACAAAGGACTCTAGAGAATAGATTGAGTCGACACAACAGACGAGCGGTCGACACAAAGGACTCTGGGGAATAGATTGGGTCGACACAATTGGACGAGCAGTCAACACATTCATATATGCTGTTGAAAAGTCAGCCAAAACATTGGGAAATCCAATTGATGGTCGTAAAGGAAATGTTGATTTTGTTTAATTAAGAGATAAGAAGGCATAGTATGTCATTCCCCTACCAGCATGGTTCCTCCCCCTTATTTACTAAGAGCTCTCACGTCTTGTTAATGGAGAGTGAGATTTAGAAAGAAAAGAAGTTCCGTGAGAGAAAAGAATAAGGAGGTGTTATCTCAAGAGAAGGGAAGTGGAAAACTTTGAAGTTTTTGTGGAAGCTAAAGTTCAAGGTAAATCCTCTATCCTCTGAGTTTCTTCTAAGTTCAGTAATGATAAAATGATGGTATTGATTGAGTTTGTGGATAAATATAAAGGATTTCATGTAGGTTGCTGAATTGTTTGGGGTGTAATGCACAATACACCGACCTCAATTTATTTGAGGATATGTTTGTGTGCCTTGTTTGATGATTGATTGATTTTTGGTGTTAGAATAAAGATGTATGTTTAGAATGCTTGCAACGTTTGAATTGTACATTTTATTGCATGTTTACATGTTCATGCATTTTAATTGTTCATGCATCATGGTTTTAGAAAAAATATGAAAATGATTTACATGGATGATTTTCATGATAATATGCAACGAGTCGTTGAAGGAGGAGCTCGAGTTAGACTGCCTCGAGGGAGGCCAAATGTTGTCTACTCTCTCTCGTGGTACCTTCAACGATCAATAATGAAAGAAAAGAAATGAACGAAATGTACGTAACTAGTTACATGTTGGGCAGAGTTGAGTTTGGTTGTCCCAAGAGGTTGGACCAAATGATGCCTACTCTCCCCTAGACGATATTACCCACATTAACTGGACTGTTAAGTGAAAGAAAAGAAATGAAATGAACAATACTGAAAACTGCATTATTTTTATAAAGCAGCATATGCATAAAGATCTCATAAATATTTTATTATTATTGATTAACTTACTGAGCGTTAGGCTCATTAGATTAGCTTTGTAATGTAGGTGATGAAATAAATACTGTGGATTCTACTTACCGCTGATAGATGCTCGAAGGGGTGAAGTACGTCCATTGCTGAAGATTGTAGATGTTAGTGTGATTTTGACCGGTGGGTGGCTTAGGTAAATGGAAATGTTTTGTTTGAAAACTAATGTATAATATTATGTTTAGCTCATAGTAAATGGAAATGTTTTGTTTGAAAACTAATGTATAATACTATGTTTAGTTTATAATAGTTTTGTAATAACTTGGTCTTAGTGTTAAGGTACAAGTATATTTTGGATTATTTATTACGAATTTAATCGATTTTGATGAAGTTAAATAAAAGTTTTCCGCTATACTTTATCTCAAGGATTTCAAATTGATAAGTTTTACCTTAAAATGTTTAAAGTGGGTACATGTGTAAAAAAGAAAAAAAAAACTTAATTAAGCAAAATAAAAAACCAGACGTTACATTATCATCCCGTGACTCCATCTCATTGTTTCAGCTTTACATACATTAATGCATCGAATGCCGGAGACGTCTCATACCATCCCAACATCCGGTTGAGTGACATTTTGAAAACATGCATGGAAAACATTTTCATTCTTTTCTTAAAACATGATGCATGAGCATGATCATGAGCATATATATGCATGACATATTAAAAATAACTTAATCACATGCAAACGTACAATAAGCAAGCGTCTCTCAATAACATGACTGACATTCATAGACTTCTTAGCATAATTATATTCATAAAGCAATTTACACATCAAACATCAAACATCAAACAATGTCAATCATGCCTCAATCAAGCCCAAATTGTTTGAGTCGGTGTACGGTGTGATACACCACAACAAAATATTATCATTAATATACTTATAATTATTAATTAAATATATTACTCATACTTAACTTCATTCTTTGTGATGTAGTCCCCTAAGGGGCCAAAGACATGCAATGATTTACTTACTTGATCTCCTTAGCTTAGGCTTAGTATTCTGAGTCCTTAAGGATACAATGAGCTTGCTTATATACCTTAACATCATAAAATAGAATAATATAAGCAAAACTCGAAATACCATATTTTACCAGAAACTTTCGGCATTCATAACTTTTGTTACAGAACTCTGATCAAAACACTTAAGGTACCAAATTCATACTTAAAATGTCTACTGTAACTTCTTAGAAGATACCAAATTCAGAAAACTAACGTAACATGAAGTGTTGACCAATGTTGACAAAACAGAGAGCATGCATTGCTTGAAATCAAGAACCGGTTGACCTAACTTATAAGGTGTCGACCGATGTTCACAAACAGAGAGCATGCATTCTTGAAATCGAGAAACCGGTCGACCTAACCTGTAAGGTCTCGACCGCATCTCTCTCCCAGTTTCCGTCTACTGACTTGAAACATCCATAACTTTGTATACATAGCTCCGAATTGAGTGATTCAAACGGCTATAGATCACTCTAAGAGTCTACTTTAACTGTTATAGAGGATATAAACTCCAATTCGTATCACATATTGACCTAATCTCCAAAACCCTAACTTTGTACACAATTAACTGATTTCATAACAATTAACACAAAATCATTCATATTTATCCACCAATCCAACCAATGCCATCATTTTATCATCACTGAACCTAGAAGAACTTCAGATGATAGAAAAATTACCTTGAACTTCAGCTTCCACGAAATTTTAGAATTTTTCACCTCACCTCTCTTTAGATAACTTGTTTTTTCACTCTTTTCTCTCACGATATCTCTTCTCTATCTCAATCTCACTCTCCCCTGGTCTAAATGTAAGAACCCAAAGAAAATTAGGGAAGAAATTGTGGCTGGGAGAAAGGTATCAGCCAAACGCCCTTTTATGTCATGCATTAAGCAAAAACAACATTTCCCTTACGTCCACCAATAAGAATTCTCCACGTTTTGGCTGACTTTTCAACTTAAGTCGGTGAAGGTGTCGACCGCTCGTCCCTGGTGTCGACCGACGAAATTTCTGAGAGCTATCCTATGTCGACCGGTTACTAATGTGTCGACCGGTTGACCATGGTGTCGACCGCTTAACCATGGTGTCGACCGAAGAAATTCCCGAGAGCTATCCTATGTCGACCGATTACTAATGTGTCGACCGGTTGACCATGGTGTCGATCGGTTGACCATGGTGTCGACCGAATCTATAAAATTTTCCAACCTTTCCGAATAGTATCATGCCATAACCTCTTAAACATTATTTTCTTCATCACCTTCAACCTACTAAATTACTAATATCCACAATACTTTAATACTTTAATATTTAGCCAACATTCATAAAAAAAATCTTAAACACTTCTATCTTAAAGTTACAAATTCTAAAAATAAATGAAGGTTGTTACACTCGACTTCGATGAGGTGGCAGTGTCGACGAAAAACGACGACCAACGAAGACTAAGGGCCGACGGTGGCCGAGCAGCGACGACGGTGACGTTCAGCGAGAGAAATCAACAGGATTTGAGGAGTCGATCGATCTGACTACCATCCCAGTGATTTACCGACTCCCGAACATCAACTTTCTTCTCACAAGTAGCGATAAAGACCGACAAGGCCTATCATCGTCAATTGATCGATCGAGGACGAGAAATCGTCCGAAATCGATGTTCGTCAGTGGCGATGGCGAGCTGGCGAGCCTGACTTGCTCGCTTGAGCTTGCGAACCTGATATCTAGGTTCGAGCTGGACTCGCCTACTAGGCTCGAGCCGAGCGAGCGAGCTGGCTCGTTTGTCACCTCTATACACGTTGTGTCACGATTATAGCCATCAAGACCATACTGCACAAGAATTTAAAACTCAATCTAATAAGCTTGTACGGGTCAACTAATTAATCTACATGCGGAAGCAACAACACTAACAAGTGACGAAAAAAATTACATATAACTGACTCTCTTGCAATCCACTAACTCTTACAAGGGGGCCTTGATGTGCCGTAAAACGATGAGCGGCGCACCGTGATCGGACAAAGCACGTAAACGGGATCCGGTGAGGATGTCGTGCACGGCGTTTGCAAAAATGGTTCGGGCAAAATTCAAAGTTGGGGTGCGGAAGTGTAATGGGATGGAAATTCAGGAAGGAGATGGTCGGACAATCTAAACACTTGAGCAATCAAAGTGTTTAGAAAGGTAGACCTCGGGTGCACTCGGATGTGACTCACCGATCGTACGCTCGAGGGTTGACGAACTCGGCCGGATATGACTCACCGGAGGGGAAACGTTGGAGGGAGCTTCAACCAAAGGTTTGAAGGTGCAAAGCACAATTTTTATTCAAATTCTCTCTACCTCAAAGTGGAGGTCGATTACACTATTTAAAGGCATAAAACTACTAAAAACGAATGAATGCTTTCGGCCCTTAGATTGATCGAACGCTTCGGATTGGCTTCGGGAAGATTCTCGTGGATTTTATGCACTCTTAGTTGGCTGAAGTCTTGGTCAATCACGGATTTGCTCGGGCGAATTTGGAGAAGATCTTGGATTGCCGTCGGGAATCGGGGGATCACGAGGATATCAAGGGATTGCCCGGTATGCTCCATGGTGTGCTCCCGTTGCACATCAGGCCTGGTAAGCACTTTCCTATTAAGTATGATGAGACTCTCTCCCATGTCTGTGTCTCTAGATGTAAGTGCAACTTAACATTCTTTTCGAGCGATCTCTGATTCGACCATGAGATCCTCAATGAGACAATCTATTTTCTCGCTGCGGCGCTGACCATAGCTCATTGCTCTCGACCTCGGGTCTATTGTGTCAGAATATCAGCCTCGATAGCAGTCCCACATCTGAACCTCTGCAACTACAATGACATGCACAATATTAACGTTGAATTGGCAATCAAATATGGTTTATGGACTTCATGATGTATAAAGACACTAAGGCTACTCTTTTGGCTCAATAGTACCAGCACAATTTGTGGTCCTAGTGCACCACGACGTAGCTTACTAGGGGCCGAACTTCCTTGTAAAGAACAATCTAAAACACTTTCTAAGTGACTGAAGTATACATTACTCACTAGCGAGGAGTTACTTTTTCCTCATCTGGTAGGTAAGTGTCTTTTCTTAATCGGCAGGATCTTGTGCAAACATGTCTCTCGTGCATAGATTGCAAAAGTTGCTTATCTCAGTTGACCCTCGATGTCTTTTAATTATCGCAATTGACTATGGTTATAGGCAAATCATGATATGCTGTATAGGTGTAACAATGTAACTCGTTCCAATTAGAGTAGGTTTTGTGACAACTAGGATCAAACTTTTGTGTGAACTTTGTACCATCTCATATCTCAAATCCTTTGAATTCATGTTGAGGATTAAAATTGAAGAAAAAAGAGTAGAAATGTTGGCTGCAACACCTCTATGAACGCAAACCCTCTTTCGCTTGTAAAGTAGGAAAACAGAGCCCAATACAAGAGACTCCGTTCTAGTCCAGAAATGAACCGAATATTGTCATAACGGGTCTAAACTAGGTTAAGCTCCAACCAATAATCAAAATGAAATTGATCCATAATCGATTTGGTTTGGCTTGGTTCGGTCTTATACGTGACGGGTCAATTGGGTATTTTGTGAAACTAATACATTTCTGGGCCGACATTGAAGAAAGCAGGGAAACCTAGTTTCTGCCGGAGAAGACAGCCCAATGAGGAAAGCGACAGCCATGGATGAACAGAGCCGATCAGCAAAGATAACGTCGCATCTGCGACAGGCCCCACCCAGGGTTTGTGCTTTTTCGAAGCATCAGAGTGACGTAATCTCTTTGATTATCTGTACCCTTTCTGCAGCGTTTCATCGATTATCTGCGACTCCTATTTATATCTTGTTCCAACGCAAACTCAAAGTTGAGAAAGAGAGAAACTTGAAGCAATTTGATTTTAAGAACAGAACAAGATGGTACCCCATCGAGGAAAAAGCTCCAGCCCAATTGCGTTACCCAGAGTAAAGTTAGTTCGTCATCGGAATGTGTCGCTGCTTCATCCTCAACTTTCGCCGGTATTCGGCGCCTCCGTACGTCCGCCGGACTATTCCGACTCTGCAGGCCATGCCTTGTCTTTCTCTCTCTCTTCCCATTTACATCTGGTATTCTCTTTTCTGTAGAAAACTGTAGCTTTGTCACTGCTTCAGGAGAACAAATTTACCGGGGAATTAAACAAGAAATCCCCATTTTAATAGCTTGTTTCTCTCTCACTTCTCCGACATAAATTCAAAATAAATGATGGCCACCGAGGCTCGAGCCTGTCTCCGGCCAAGCCATCTGGTTCACGCCATTTTTGGTAGTTAAGATTGCCCCTGAGTGATAGAGAGAGAGAGAAGGGATTGGTCTGTCTCCATTGAACGTCTGTCTGCTGGTTTTATCGTAATAATACTCTTCTCTAGTCAACAAGCTTTTCCAAAGAAGATTAGACCTTACTTCCCCAATGAGGTTGCATGTTGTTCTTATCTTCCACATGATACTGGATTTCTTTCGTTTGCATGGATCTAGATTCTAAATAAATTTAATGGGAGAATCTTTAAACGATCTAAACATGTTCTCTAAACTAAAATTAATGCATGTTGATCAAATTGTTGTCCTTCTAAATAACCGAGTCTAAATCTTTCATATTCTCATATTCGACGTCAAATTATTTTGTGTGACGTCGCAAGTTTTATAATCGACGCGGGTGTGAGATTATCATATCAAAATCGGTACATTGTTCACTACTAAACCCAAAAAAGACCAGTACACCAACATCAACGTTTACCTTTGATCTTATTTCCTCATGTCAGTTTCATTCGTTCCTGAAAACTATTAATAAAATTAATTAAAATTGACATAGTGTTTGAGGATAAAATAAGAATATAAAGTCTAGATCTAGACGGAGCTTTAAGTCAAATAGCAAATACTTAAAGTTAAAAAAACACATTCCAAAGTCACAAATTTTGAACCCACTTACGCCTGTCTCTTCCGACACAGTTCCAGAAGACAACAATGGCAGATGAAAACCGATGGATGGAAGAGTGCAAGGGCAAAAGATAACCCATTTTCCGTCATGTAATGCCAAGGAAAAGACCCCAGCAGACAAACCCAATCACACCGCCAGACCAAACAAAAGAAACAAACAAGAAACCCTCTCAAAAGAACCGAGTCATATTCTTAATCAGGTCAAATTGAGAAACCCGAGGAACCATGGCAGGACAGCAAAGCAAAACATGCGCGCGTTAGGGACGTCAACAGACGACATAGCAAACCAACAGTCTATTAAAATCCTTCTCTCATCTTAACCCTATTTCTTTAGCCGCCTCTAATGGCCGACATCTCTGTTCCCTTGCCCCTTTCCATTTACACTGCAGTACAGACAACAATCCTCTGAAAACCAGACCTACAAGATCCTCCATGCACGCGCTGCGACAATATCAGACGAATTTATTTTTACTATTTCTTCTACCATAAACGCTACTTCTCTTCTTCCATTATATAAACTCAAAAGTTCCCTCAACTCCCGTCATCATCTCCTGTCATCGTCGTCTTAAGCACTGTAACTCAGCGATATACTATAATGCAGTATCAATCTCAAGCGGCAGAGTCGTCTTGGGGATACTTGATGCCTGTGCAGCAGACCATGGCCGACCCACTAGAGAGAGTGGCGCGAATGGCGTCGGAGAATGCGGTGGTGATATTCAGCCTAAGCAGTTGCTGCATGTGCCACGCCGTAAAGCGGCTGTTTTGTGGCATGGGGGTGAATCCGATGGTGTACGAGCTCGACCAGGACCCTAGCGGACGAGAGATGGACAGGGCGTTGGTAAGGCTGCTCGGAAACGCACCCGCCTTTCCGATGGTTTTCATCGGCGGGAGGCTGATCGGAGCGATGGACCGAGTTATGGCCTCCCATATTAATGGCTCTCTCGTCCCTCTTCTCAAGGAAGCTGGAGCTTTGTGGCTCTGATCAGTCTACCCTTTCTTTTTCAGTGTTTCTAAAGTTTTTACATCCATGTAGACATGTCAAACGAGCCCGCTCGCTCGTTTGGATTGGCACTGTAGCGATCCGACCCGAGCCGAGTCTGGCTCGAGCTCGTGAGCTCGCACTGGCCGTGGCTAAGAAGACTGCCGACGCCGTCGCCGTCCTCACACCCAACCCCAACGCCGACGCCCGACGCCCCAACGCCGACGACGAAGAAGACTGTCATTCTGCCTGTTGGCTACTTCATTCCGCGTTCTGCCTTGCATTCGACCGTTGAACGGTCATCCATATAACATCCTAAAATCTGAAAAAGATGTAAATCATAGCACAAAAATTTCAGCAGGAGAAAATGAATCGATATGAGGGCAAAATTACAGGAGAAATTGCAGCAAGCTTCCAATAGTTATCTATACCAAATTCAGATAACAAATTCGCGTCGTATTTAATCCGATTCAACAACCGATAGGAAACAAGAGAAAAACAGATTCATAATTGATTATAGTGCAAAAAGATAATTACCTGAGCTAGAAAGAATCCCAAAAATGACCTGAGGATAAGACTTTCAATCTAATGCTTCCTCCTTTTCTTCCCTTTCTCGAGTTTAAAGTACTCCAAACCCTAGATCGCCAAATCGACAGCTTCCGTATCGGACGCCAGAGCTCTCTCCCCGTAGCTTCAATCATGGCAGAGAAGTCGAGCTGGAAACCCTATACCAGACCTGCATTCTGCTTCGACCGTTTACCGGTCATTAGACCGTCCCCCCCAAAACCTCTATAAATTACATGTTCGTATTCCCCTTCTTCTCATCTCTCTTTCTCTCAATTTCTAATTCTCTCTCTCAAATTTATCTTTCTCAATTTCTTATTCTCTCTCTACCTTCAAATTTCAATCAATCTCTTACACTTGCTATCATTCTTTTCACGTATAGAATTTTCATTCAATAAAGTATGTTTTCAAATTCGTTTAATTTTTTCTTTGTAAATTTTATTTAGTGAATATTTTTAATTAATGTATTTTTTTGTGTTTTTCGTAGGACACGTATTTGTGGAATTTATCGCAAAGTCATACAACGTGAAATTCTTTATTGAGAAATTGGTGTGCATCGTAGGGTTAGTGAATATTTAATTTTTTTACACAATTCTTAGAATTATGGATCCCCGAGATTTCACGCTTTATTAATTTTCTGACGACGATGATGTTGAGGAAATTAGGGTAGATAAACCCTCATTTTTAGTAGGTCAATCGTCTACACAAGCATCCATGTCTTCACATAAAGCTAAAAAAAGTAAAACATCGAACGTATGAAAATATTTTGAAATTAAAGAAATTGTTATTAGTGGAAAATTAGAAAGAAGAGCACAATGTAATTATTGCACTAAAAATTATGCGTACTTGTCTGGTAGTACTACTAGCACCCTTGGTAGGCATTACAGTAAATGTCATGAAAACGAACAAATGAGAGGACCTACACAATTGCTCTTAAATGCTAGTGGTAGTGGAAATTTTGTATATTCTCATAATAGATTGAGAGAATGAGTAGCAAAGTATTTAACCCAATCTGAGACAGCATTAACTATGTTCGATAGTGGGCTACTTGAAAATTTTCAAAAAGAATATGTTTATCCTAACTTTAGACGAGTCCCTAGAAGCACCGCTAGAAATGATATTATTAAAATGTATAATAATATGAAAAATGAATTAACTGAATTTTTTTCCCACGCTCGTAATATGTCGATTTCCATTACATCTGATTTATGGAGTGCACCTAATGCTTTAGGATATATAGTTGTAACTT
>QAOC01036831.1:126030-140178 GCA_003255005.1 Begonia fuchsioides | reverse complement strand
GAAGACTTGCACCGGATCTTGTGGAGGCACTTATATGCTTAAAAGATTGGAACGACGCCGTTACAAGAGATCAACAACGAGAAGACGACATAGTAGAAGAATTTCAAGATTTGGATTTTGAAGACTAGATTTAACTTCCAATTTTAAACATTACATTGTAATTTGTATTTTCATATTTTTTTTCTTCATCTTGTATTTTACTTTTGACATTTTTTCACATTATTGACAATTAGATGGGTGACAACCTAGTTGAGATGCATCTAATATGTAGTGATGCAAATGTCAAATTAATATATTAATTTGTTGGGATGTTTCAATTTCAATCACATTTTTTTGTATGAATAAAATAAATTTTCCAACAATACAAATAATAACACATATGTTTTACAATATAATTTTATTTTATTTTAGCTCGTCGGGCTCGGCTCGTTTGGCTCGTGGCTCGCGAGCCGGCTCGAGCCACAATTTTTTTAAAAAAGTTCGTCAGGCTCGGTAAGCCGAATTTTTTCGACTCGAACCGGCTCGAGCCGGCTCGTTTGCCATCACTACATCGATGAAATACAGTAAAATGAGAGAAATTCTGTTGTTGTTTCTCACTTAATTTTTTTCTACGAAGAATTGTTTAAAGAGACGATAAATATTATAAATTAACACTTACTCTTTTTATTCTTCTTATTTTATTTTAAATTTCTTATATTATTTTAAATATTTAATCTTATTTATCTTCTCTTTGTAATATATTTTGATAGTGTTAAAAGACGTGGGCATAATTTTAAATTTTGTTATTCTTTTTATTATTTTATTTAATAATTTTTTATTATTTTATCGGATATAGTTGTTGTGATTTATTATGTTATTAAATTACTAGTGATAATTCTATTTAAAATAAGACTTAGTATTTAAGTGGTTCGTTTGTCATCATCATCTTTTACCTGAGAATTTATATATTGTGATTTTTTAGTACAATAAATTACACGCTATTTAAAATTGTCTCAGCTTCCGCAACAATTAGTATCAGAGCCAAGTTTTATAGTATGTTCTGTGATTGCAGCTTTGTCTAAACTCTACATCAGAAACAATTCTTTGAGCTTTGATTTTTTGGTTATTAAATAAATTTGGAACAAAAATGATAGATTCATCAGAAATCAAACATTTCATTTCCTCAGTACCATAAAACAATGTATTGCCAAATGCGAGATTTGTTGCAGAGATTTTTTATGGTATAGATCATTTTGACATATGACAAATTCAAGTTCTAAATGCTTTATTTTAACAATGTCTAGACATTGCCATTAAAGAAAAGAAATCAGATGATGCTGAGAAAAGAGATTGAGTTATGCTAAATCGATTAGCGTGTGGTATAATTTGATCGTTTCTATCAAGGGAGCAGAAATATGCATTCTCAAAGGAAATTTCTGCAAATAAATTATGGATAGCGCTCGAAGAAAATTTCCTGAAGAAAAGCAGTCAGAATAAACTTCACATGAAGAAAAGACTCTTTCGCTTCGCTTATGTACCGAGTATCACTATAAATGAACACATCACAAGTTTCAATCAGCTAGTTATTGATGTTGTTGGGATCTCTTCTTGAGGAGTTTGAGTTTCTTAAAACGACTCTACTTCATGAGAAGGCCGCTGTGACTCTCAGTGAAGTTTGTGTTGCCCTGTACAGTTATGAAGTGAAAAAAAAAGATAAGAAAAGAAGCATCAGTGAAGCTACAAAAGCTCTAATTGTAAGAGGTCGTTCGCAAAGCCAGATTAAAAGAAAGAAAAGAAGATCAAAGTCGAGACCTGGGCAAAAATGAATGTGTCTTTTGTCATGAAAAAAGACACTGGAAGAAAGATTGCCCAAAACTGAAGCATAGAGAAAAATCTGACAAGGAAAAATCTATTGCATATTCAAATGTTGCTGAAAGTAAAAGTGACGCGGAATCAGATTTTTCTCTAAGTATTTCACATTCATCATCACATCTAGATGATTGGATTTTGGACTCTTGTTGCACCTATCATATGTGTCCCATTCGAAAATGATTTTTTGAATTTCAAGAAATCGATGGAAGAATTGTTTACATGTGCAATGATAATTCATGTAAAACTACTGTGATAGGTTCAATCAAGCTAAAAAATTATGATGGATCTACTAGAATTTTACGGGATGTACGGTATATGCATATGCTAAAGAAGAATCTCATGAGATGAAGTTCTTAAAGCAACTTCAGGCACACTGGTGATGTTGAAAGGCGTGAGGACTATCAAGGTAGTATAGTTGTTGGGGCAGTTGTAGTTGCAACTTCAAGTCTCAAGAAAGATGCAGAGGTAACAAAATTGTGGCATATGCGATTGAGACATGCTCGTGAGAAATCCTTGCAAATGCTTGCCAATCAAGGATTGTTGAAAGATTCGAAGACTTGAAAATTAGAATTTTGTGAGCATTGTGTTATAGGAAAACAACGAAGAGTGAAGTTTGGTACTGCAATCTATAATACCAAGGACATTCTGGATTATGTGCACTCAGACGTGTGGGGACCAACCAAAACTCTGTCACTCGGAGGTATACATTATTTTGTTACTTTCGTTGATGATTTTTTAGAAGAGTTTGAGTGTTTACTATGAAGAACAACGACAATTAGCTTGGAGTTTTCCTTAAATGGAAAGCTGAAGTTGAAAACCAGTCAAGAAGAAAAATAAAGGTTCTCCGATCAGACAACGGTGGAGAATATAAGAGCGATCCAATCCTAAAGGTATGCCAAGATTGTGGCATCGTTCGACATTTCACCGTTAGAGGAACACCACAATAGAATGAGGTGGCAGAGTGTTAGGCCTTGAAAAGACATAATATTTTATGAGATTTTATTGATAAATTACTTGTGATCAGATAGTGTTTTATTCAAAAATTGAATTTTTAGGCAAATATCGCATAAATGCCGCAGCATCGCAACAACATCTAAAAATGCAGATTTTATGTGATTTTTAACGATATTTCTAGATTTTGTATTTTTACAGTATTTTGTTCAGATGCAGTTGCCAAGTTTAAAGATGGATTGCAGCGCAAGAAAGAAGCTGGAAGATCGCAGAATTAAAGAGAAAATTTCAACTGAAATAACCAATTTTCAAATATGGAAACAAGAATCTTTGAGATTTGAAATCTTTCTAAATCTCAAACCAGCTGTCAAATCTTAGCAAACTTCGAATTAACTCGTGGCTGAGGCTTCTATAACTATCTTCTATAGTGCAACAAAGAGGGGTGTGCCAGAATTAGAGAACAAGCTTGCGATTGAGCTCAGGCTTAAATTCGAGGAGGAGGTCGGTGACGGTGATCACAACGGCGAAGAAACGGAGCTGTGCGAACAACGGTTTCCGACGGCGATGACCAAAATTCTCTCCCTTTGCTTTTCGTTTTCACTTTCATTGATTTTACAAGTCTTGACAGCATAAGTTTATGAGTTTTTTAGTTTTAATTAAAGTTTGGATTTTTCGTATGTTGATTTGCTTAAGTCAATCATAGTGAATTCTTTCCGAGATTAATTATAATTCTCGATTCGACCACCAACTTTACTTTTTTGCACTTTATTTTTTGTAATTTACTTTCTGCATATTAGATTAGATAAAAACCAATCAAAATGAAAAACCTATTCTTTATTCTTTAATTCTTTTTGTAAATATTTAAAGCTAAGATTTTTAGTTTATTTCTTTTACTTTGCAATTTATTCTCTGAATTGAAAGTTGACTTGTCCTCGTGGGATCGATATTTTTATTACTACAGTTGCGACACGTGCACTTGCGTTTTAGCGATTACATTTACACGCAACACATAGCGTATGAACAGAACACTTGTGGAGAAAGTTTGTTCTATGTTGTCTAATGCTGGGTTAGAAAGAAAGTTTTGGGGTGAAGCTATAAATATGCTCAACATCTAATCAATCGTTTGTCATCATCTGCTATAGATGGCAAGACTCCTTTGGAAGTATAGTCTGAAAAAACTTGTTACTGATTATGACACGTTATGTGTTTTTGGTTCTATTGCATATTATCATGTGAATGAATCAAAGTTGGATCCGAGAGCAAAGAAGGCTCAATTTATGGGCTTCATGCTGGAGTTAAAGGATATCGTTTGTGGTGTCTACAATACAAGAAGATGATAATTAGTAGGGATGTTACCTTTGATGAATCTACCATGTTGAATAAGGTAAATATAAAAGAAATCGATAGTACTTCGCAGCAGGTGGAGTGTACTACGAAGTAGGTGAAGTTTAAACAAGTAGTAGTGATTCGAGCAAGTAATACCACTCATGACTCTTCGGTGGCAGAAGAAGAGTCAGATGAGGAAGAAGTTTTGACCCAAGAACTTCTACAGCAATCAGAGTCAATTGTCATTGGAAGAACAATGCGAGAGATTCATAAACCTGCTCGCTTTACTGACATGGTAGCTTATTGACTTCCGGTTATTGATAATATTTCATCCTCCTACCCAGAAGCTATTCAAAATTCAGAAAGTAGTAAATGGGTAGGTGCAATGGAAGAAGAAATGCAATATCTCGAGAAGAACGAGACATAGAAGTTGCAACTACCAAAGGGGAAAAATGTGATTTGATGCAAATGAATATTTGCAAAGAAAGAAGGATTTCTTAACAAATATGATGTTCGCTACAAGACAAGGTTAGTAGCTAAAAGCTACGCTCAGAAGGAAAAAATTAATTTCAATGAGGTATTTGCTCCTGTTGTTAAACATTCCTCCATTAAAATTTTGTTAGTCTTGGTAGCACAGTTGAATTTGGAGCTAGTTCAACTTGATGTGAAGACCGCGTTCCTCCACGGTGATCTGAATGAGGAAATCTATATGACTCAGCCAGAAGGATACAAGATTGATTGAAAAGAAGATTGAGTTTGCAGACTGAGCAATCGTTGTACGAATTGAAACAATCCCCGAGACAATGGTACAAATGATTTGACTAGTTTATGAAGGGTCAAAAGTACATAAGAAGTAAATACGATCATTGTGTGTATTTGCGAATAATTCAAGATGGTTACTACATCTACTTACTTTTGTATGTTGATGATATGCTGATAGTATCAAAGAGCCAAGTTTAGATTGACAGATTGAAGGCTCAGTTAAGTAAAAAGTTTGAAATGAAGGATTTAGGGGAAGCGAAGAAGATTCTAGGTATGGAGATAAACAGAGAGAGAGAGAGAAAGACAAGTTATGTCTGACTTAGAAGCAGTATTTGAAGAAGATATTACAGTGTTTTGGTATTCATGAAAATAAAAAACCTGGTAATATCTCACTCGCTCCTCATTTGAAATTGAGTAGTCGGTCATCTCCAACGACAGATGAAGAACGAGAATACATGACAAAGTCTCATACGCAAATGCAGTTGGAAGCTTGATGTATACAATAGTGTGTACGAGACCAGATATTTCACAAGTTTTTAGTGTTGTCAGCAGGTATATGCATGATCCGGGCAAGGGACACTGGCTAGCTATGAAATGGATTCTGCGGTATCTTCAAAATACTATAGATGTTAGATTGGAATTCGAGCGGGATAAGTTTTTTTGCCATTGTGCAGTTGGATATTGTGATTCTAACTATTCAGGAGACTTGGATAAGCGACGATCTACAACTGGTTATTTGTTTACTTTAACAGAGGCTGTAAAGGAAGCTATTTGGCTTCTTGGGTTGCTTAAGGACTTGGGAGTTGGTCAGAAATAACTTAAGGTATATTCTGATAGTCAGAGTGCTATTGATTTAGCAAAGAATCAAGTCTTTCATACACGAACGAAACATATTGATGTTCGTTATCACTTTGTACAGGAGATTCTCGAGGAAGAGGAGATACTTCTCCAAAAGGTTCATACTTTAGAGAATCCTGTAGATATGCTGACTAAAGTAGTTACGAGAACCAAGCTTGAACACTGTTTAAACTTGGTTAATATTTTGCACATTTGAGTTGGTGCGTGACAGACACAAATTTGAACGAGAAAATTTTTTTTTGGGTGAGATTGAAATTAAGTCAAAGTAGAGATTTGTTGTTTTTGACCTAATTTTCTCCTACATAGGGAAAAATTATTTTAGGGGGAGGGGTAAACACTATAAAATATCCCCTCATCCTTCTATTCTTCTCATCCCATTCCAAATTACTTATATCCCTTTGACATATTTGGTTGTATTCTTTCTCTCTTTGTAATATTTCTTTTTAAAATATATTTTGGTAGTGTCCGAGGACGTATGCATAATTGGCCGAACCTCGTTAAATTTTAGTGTTCTTTTTATTGTTTTATTTAATAATCTTTTGTTATTTTTTTGGGTATAGTTATTGTGATTTATTGAGCTATTAAATTACTAGTGATAATTCTGTCTAAGGTAAGAATTAATATTTAAGTGGTCTGTTTGTGATCCTCTTCTCTTACTGAGAATTTATCTATTATGATTTTTTAGTACAATAGCTTACACGCTATTTAAAATTGTCCAAACTTCGGCAACAAAATAGAATCTAATCTTAGACTTTCAGGATAATCTAAAAAATTATCGAATACCAGATCTCCGATCTTTTCCATACCTTACTTGTTGATTGCGAGCTTGTATATTTTTGAGCGGTAATGGAACTCAAGTTTTCATCTCCATTGCTTCGCAGTTCAATATTCTTTGATAAAAAATGGTAGAGCCTAGAATAAACAAACACTTTATCTTGTATTAAAGTTCTGTCGACGGTTTCAATCATTTCTACGTGGATTGTGACGCAATTAGTAGTTGTCTCAAATCTTCTTTCTGTGGCTAAATAAAAATAATATCTTCACTATATATAGTTGTATATGTCCATCTGTATGCACCGATTGATTTAATGTTCAAGTGAATCACGTCTCAAATTTTGCCTGACATAAGTTCACAAGTTTGACCTTGATGGAATGCCAAGTATAAATTGATTTTATGAGGTAAATTTATGTGCTCTAAAGTTTTGAATACCGGAACTTTGTATGAACTTTTGAGAGCATTGTGAAAGCTTTTCACTTCATATTTGATAAAACCCGATAACTGTTTCTCTTCGATAATCACAAGCTGTCTAATTTTTATAAGGATTCACACATATTAGTTTTGAGTTTATTAAATTACAATTTTAATAGACATCACAATAAACAGTTTGCAGCTTAAATCATTTTAGTTGGACATGTGATGGAAAAAATATGGATGATAGAGATCCATGAAACATTAAAATTTTTCAAAACGTAATACAGACGCACTCAACCTCATTCGGACGTCCGAATCCCCTAAAGTCTTATAAATTCTGCCCAGTTGCCATTTGAAATTCGTATGTTCAAAATACTAACAAATTATGCGATATATATTAGAAAGTTTCACATATACAATAATAGCTAATAGTTCGAGCAATTGGTTGCAACATACGATGAGAAATGCCGCTGCAGAAGAAGAGAATGAAGCAAATATGAATTGTATAGACGAATCAAACTATGGAGGTTAGAACCCGACATGCCAAGACATGCCTATGGGAGAAGATGCACCAATGTATGACAACCTTCAACTGTTTGATAGTGAATACGATGTCGAGATTCAATTTTCATCATACAATGCAAATATAAGAGTCTTGACTACACCACCCAACTCAGACGATGAAGATGCGAACGAAGTTGTAAGCTTGCCTGCAGCATCTGAGAGCGAGTTTTATCTAGAAAAAAATATAAATTTGTTTACGATTTAAAAGTTAACATTACTGAAAATGTTGTTGCAAATCATTACGGGGCAACCTTCAAAATAAGTGACTCTAAGAGACTAATACCAACGTGCGTAGATGGATGTACATAACGCCTTCATGTTCAAAAATTCACGATGAAGAAAAAATTCATATAAAAACCTTCGCTGATAGTCATACTCGTGATTGAGTTTGAAAAGAACGCTTGTATCTTCAAGATGAGTTGTCATTACTATGCTGATAGTTTCAAGAGTCAGCTTATGTGGGATATGGTCCCACATAGATTTCAGGAAAGATGCTCAAGATCCACCAACAATAAAAGTCGCAGGCTAATTAGAATTATAATACATCTCTTGTTCACCATTATCTCAATCGTCTGCATATCCTATCTCGCGGTTGATATGATTGAGTATAATCGTAACATCTAGGCCAAACATGAATATTCTTCTATGTCCACTCTCAACATTTCTAACGAGGTTAGCATGAAAAAGTCATACTAATCGCTCTGTCGAAATCGCTCTGCCGATGGGCCATATAGCACAAAAACTAAGCAATCGAATATCCTCGACCATGCATCTAATTCTAAAACCCTTGAAAGCTGCGAATATAACTGGCCCAGATGGTATCATAGCTCGACACGCAAACATGTCGTGAAATACCTTCGCCTTCGTAGGTGATCAAACATATCTGGAATTAGTTGTCACTAGTGACCGCGACACATGTGCGCGACCTCTAGTGTCCAAAGGCCTAGAGGATCCCTCACTGTCATCCCACTGTTGTCAACGTCTCTCATATACTTCCCACGACCTGAATGTATTTTCTATATAAAAATAAAATTTTGGAAGAATTTTCTATCAAATCATTGTGGTAAAAATGACCAAATGGCAGAATCTAGAAGATTTTAGAGGGTTCAGATGTCTAAAGGGGGATGGATGCATCCATATCAAACGTTCAAAAGGATGACCGTGTTTGATACGAACGATCTCACCTTCCTTTGGACGTCTGTATCAGACACATTGACACTTCTTCAGACATCCAATAAGCTCAAAATTGATTTTTTTTTTTAAAATTCATATCTTTTTTGCTTATTTATCTACGACTCAGGCTCAAAATTGGTGTTTACTCCTTCAAATAATGAAAGTGAGAAAAATGAAAATAATGAAAGAAAACATAAATAAAAGAAAGATGCAGAGTATCTTGAAGCACTTCTGAAAATACGAATAACTAGAATTTTTGATTTCCTTAATCTGTCTCAACTATAATGTGAATTGAATATTCAATAAGTTGTTTCGCTCTTTAAAGGCACACAATATTTCAAAATTATCACATAGACGAGAGTAATTGGAGAGACTTTTTATTTTCTTAGGATTTCAAACTCAAAACGTAAAAAATATGAAAAGTATGTGATAACAAAAGCTTTGAGTCAGACCATATTTTATGAAAAACATATTGTATTATGTATGTTTAAATTTTTATTATATTACTTAATTAGCGTTTGGTTTATAGTTGAATTTATGATGGGGGATTCGAAGAAGACCATATTGAAGAGTAAAGAAAGAAAGAAGCCGTGGTACATGTGCAAAATTATATTTGATGTGCCAAAATTGGAGGAAGACTTAACCTTTTTTTTAAGTATTTTAAGCACTATCTTTTAAGATAAGGTTTTACTTGGCTTTAGATGAACTTTTTTATTCAAAATTATATCAAAATTTTGTCAAGTATGTTTTATTGAGTGTTTTGCGATGTAATTTTATGTTTTAAAATAAAAAAATCTTTAAAATTATTTTTTATGTTTGATGAACAAAAAAATAACGAACAAAGACATCAATTAAGGTTAGAATTTTAAGGTGTTATTCTGATGCTTTCGTTGACAGTATTTCCCATCGACTCTTATTGTCTTGTGTATTCATTTCAAAAGATTTTCTTCCGTAATTCATAGTAATTCTTTGTGAAAGGGGACACTCCCATAAAATTAAGATAGGGCTTTGATCAAGATTTCAAAACTTTAATACCAAATAATGAGAACCACGAGTATGTCAACATAAGACCTTTCAAAAATGTGGAATAAGAAATTTGTTATGCCTTTTAATCAAGTATAAAGACTTGACCACAATCAAACATTGTCAACGTTACTTAAGTTATCTATTAAGGATATTGACTTATATTAGAACTTGTGTTTAAAATCAAAGCTACCGAGTTATTTCTCAGTTTTAACTAAAAGAAAATAGAGTTTTTACCAAACAAAATTAAGTAAAAATTCTCTCAAACACTAGAAAGATGTTTAATTCTCTCAAATTATTTATCTTAAAAATAAAGTACTTAGGGAAGAAATAATTACTTGGAAGTTTTTAAAAATTTAAGAAACAAGAATCATTGCAAATTTGAGAAAAAAAACTAGTAATAAATAATTTAAAATGTACTTGTTGATCCTCAACTACCTTTGAATGAGTTTGGGCTCTTAAGCTAGATTTAGGGCAAATCGTATCGCATCATTTAATTAAGAAAATATAAAAATTTAAAGAAGTATGATATTTTTCAAAATTTTACAACCAAGCTGACCTCCATCCACTATTTGACAAATTACAATATTACATGCTTCAAAAAGATTGTAGCTTGCATCATAAACATCGTTTGCATGTTCAACACGATTGATTATCAAAGAGATGGCCACGACATGATCTTCGAAAATTTGTGATTTAGTCTTAGTTATTAATATTATAAATCATCTATTTAGTATTTTATTCATCGTTAAACTTTCCATATATTTAAGAAAACAATTTATTTTTATTTATGGGGTGTATTTGCTGTTTTTTTAAAAATGATTATAATTTTTTGCAAATTCTTTTGATGATGCGTGATAATTAAGCTTCTTTAGCAAATGTTTTTCTTGGGCTCTTTGCGAAGAAATAAATTTTTTCTCAAGTATTCATTTAATAAATCTTTTTTGATACTTCTAGGTCAAATAAACTCTTATTTCACAATTATGATCGACGTGTAGTTTTCTTTTCAGTTGTTCTGAATTTAAATGTGATCGAAGTTGTTAATTAAGGATGTTGAAATGTCTCTTGTTTATATACTCTGAAGTCTTAAGTTCGGATCATGGTTTTCAGAGGCAAACTTACAAAGGGTTAGGGTTAGAAATCCAAATTGAATTAAATGGAAGTTTGTAGGGTGGGATTCCCCTATACTCCTAATCGACATATGTTTATTTACCTAGTTCTTGGCTGTATTCTTCTGCTTTATTTTAGATGGAAGGGATTCACGCAGTGTTGCTGCTATCAGTGAGATAGAAAATGGAATCACTAGTTGGCAAATTCAGACACATGAGTATTCAAAATCCAAAGCCACTGAATTGTACCATAAATACTATATAATCAAGTCGTTAGGGTCTCTGCTGAAAAAATAGTCGATTATCGATAAAAAGGCATCGTATAGTTTCGAAGTTATCCATTTTATAATCTAAGGAGAGACTTTCGCACTAAAATACAATCAACATTTTTAATCATAGAGTTGATAATATTAATCTGCGCACCAGGTGGATTTTAACTGTTAATTACTCAAATGGACACTTTAAATATTCATAAAAATATTTAGATTCCAACCCAATAATTATGAAGTTAATCTTAGCATGCCCACTGGCTTCAACTTTATCATCGTCCTCGTTGAAATTAGGTTTTCACGAAAAGTGTAGAATTTATAGAACTGGACTCGGCAATAAATCAAACGGTGAGAAATTTGAGGGATTCAATGCCATTTGATTTGACTTGTTTATCCTGTGCATTTCCTCTTGAAAATCGCATCATTTATCGCACAAAACGTTTGACTTTTTTGCTTCTTTATTGAAGAGAAAAAAAAAGGAAATATGTTTATATTATTAAATTAACTGGATTAAACTTTCCTGAACTCATTGATTAGATTAGTGGAAATTGGAAGAAGAAAACAAACAAGACTGGATACTCGAAGCTTCCCTTTGTCCGTCACTCTTTAGCTCAATGGCAAACACGACCGAATAATTATTAAAATATGATAATTAATTAAAATGGCTTTTCTTTGTCGAATGGAGATAAACTGGAGTCGAAGTGCCATAATGGAAGTAAAAACATAAACAACAGAAGAGAGCCCTCACGATGGCTGCCGTTGACAAGTGTGGTTTTGGAAAAATGAAATAGAAAAGAAAAAGAGAGTTATCATGATCTAAGGATATGGTTTTTGTACAATTATTAGTATTATTTTATTATTATTATATGGTGAAGAGGGCTATATACCTCCTAAACTGTCCTTCCGTTCTGCCATGGTTAGATCGTCTTCTGCAGAAGCAAACGGAGCTCATCTCGAGATCAGCTAAGAAACCCCCTCCTCTCTCCAAGATCTGAGTCTTCTCTTCCATACGAATTCTCTTTTGTTTTCGATAATTTGCTCTGAACGAAGAATTTCACATCGGTTTGACGACCAAGAAAGATGAGTAACACAATGAGACCAAGGGTTAAGGTCATGTTCCATCTGGTTTACGATCGAGGTTAACTGAAGGTAATCGTAATCGTAGCCCGACCAAACCTTTCATATGGTGTAATGTTTTCGAACATCATTGGACGCGGTGGATCTATGTTTGAATAGCAATCATATAATTGTTTCTCGTGTTTTTCGTTTTTTCGAAATATGAATGTGATGGACAAGGAGAAGAGCGGAAGGAAAGGACTGATCTCGACGACATGGGAGCGATGCAAGTCGATGGGAAGGGGCCGGAAATCCATGTCATCTCCGAGCCAGCATGGGGGTTTAAAAATGAAGAGTCGATCCTGGCCGAGAATGTCTACGACGGTCGCGAAAGAAGAAGAAAAACAAGCGGAGGAAAGCCGGAGCCGACGTCGCGTGGCCCCCGAAGGTTGCTTCTCCGTCTATGTGGGAGATCAAAAGGAAAGATTTGTTATAAAAACCGAATATGCAAATCACCCGCTATTTCGAATTTTACTCGATGAAGCTGAATCAGAGTATGGATATAGCATTCAAGGTCCTCTTTGGCTTCCATGCAACGTTGATGTCTTTCGCAATGTGCTTCTCGAGATGGATGCCGGTTATGGTGGTCGCAAAGGTTGCGGCCATCCTATGCGTCGCGCTTCGTACCGCCTTCTCAGTCCATCTCGAACAATATCGATAAATCAGTTTTACTAATAAAATCGAAGCGAGGATTATCTCGGTTGGAAATCGTTCTCTTATCTCAAGCATGAAATAAGGAGATTAGTCTCGTGTAGTTTCCTCTCGATTTTTTTTCTATGTTGGTCGTATTATACTAGAAGTCCCCTTTTAATCATATTGTCATGCCTCCTGTTAGAGATAAATGAGTATTATGAAAAATATTCTAAAGCACATAACATATTCTGTAGTTAGTTAGTTTGTTATTCATTAGCTAATTAGAATTTGACATTTGTCCATATTAAGCTCTATAAATGTATCTCTTGATAATGCAATGTTTGAGAATGAAATTATATCTTCTATCCTTTACTCAAATTCATTTCCCAAGATTCTCTCTAGAAATCTTACGTGGTATCAGAGCCTTTTGATCTACTGTGGCTCAACGTTTTTTTATTTCTCTTCTAAAATTATGGTTTTATACTTTTTCTTATTTCTTCCGCTGCATCAATCTTTGATTCTTCACTGTTCATCATTGGATTTCTTTCTTCTGGTTCAAAAGAAATAGGGGAACGAGAGAGACATTGGGAGAGCGACTAGAGAGTCGCAGACGCCAATCGCCGTCACTGCGATCTACGTACATCGTGACCTGTATCAAAACGTTCGTATGTGCGAGATCTACAACTCCCGTGACGAAATTGCCGAGGTCTAAATTAGTTTGAGTATCTGATTATATAGCAGTAGCACCAATCGCGACAAAAAACCTCTTGTGAAGTATTCAAACTTTGATCAGAGATATGGAGGTTGAAAATCCAGACAACCATAAAAAGAGGAAGAAGACCAATTTGGATGAACGTGATTCAGAGGAAAGAGCACTTACCTCTTCGAGCACCTCTGCTCAGTACTTATCCAGGGCGCTGAGTTTCGCCGCCATATTCTTTGAGGTCGCCGCTGCTAGCCTTCGAAGCCGCCGGAGATAATTGCTCCATTAGCAATTAGGGTTTTTGATTTTTTATGTAATTACTATTTTGCCCTTTGTTATTGGATTTTTAAAAAAAGCAGGACATGGGAAAACAAAAAAAATAGAAAAATAGAAAAAAAAGAGAGAAAAAAAAATATGGAATCTCTTTTATGCATTATTTTATTGCTCACTTCATCGTAGAGCCCAATCAAAACTGCACGAGTAAAAGTTTGTTTCAAGTCTGCAATTGGACATTGAAGACTTACCGGCAAGCTTAGTGAATTACTAGCTCCCTAGCCGAAAAGCCAATTGAAGATTTTTAGATCCAAACTCAAAGTGGTAACCCACTTGAGTTTGGGG
>QAOC01036831.1:86292-125997 GCA_003255005.1 Begonia fuchsioides | reverse complement strand
GGATATTAGAGATAAATGAGTATTATGAAAAATATTCTAAAGCACATAACATATTCTGTAGTTAGTTAGTTTG
The DNA here is from genome assembly GCA_003255005.1 of Begonia fuchsioides. Classification (NCBI taxonomy): domain Eukaryota; kingdom Viridiplantae; phylum Streptophyta; class Magnoliopsida; order Cucurbitales; family Begoniaceae; genus Begonia; species Begonia fuchsioides. The sequence goes on along the minus strand of QAOC01036831.1, from coordinate 125,924 downwards.
TTATTCATTAGCTAATTAGAATTTGACATTTGTTCATATTAGGCTCTATAAATGTATCTCTTGATAATGTAATGTTTGTGAATGAAATTATATCTTCTATTCTTTACTGCAAATTCATTCCCAAAGATTCTATCTAGAAATCTTACACCTCCTAATCGAACAATTGAATCCATTACTTTTATCTTTCTCAATCAACCATTAGATTTTAAACACTTGGACGTGCATTTCACTTCCAATCTCAAGGGTCTTTCTTTCTGTTGAATCGAAACAATTTATAAACTTGTCGCAATAGAAAAACATTGATTCCGTTAAGTAAATACAAACCTATTTTTACATGAAAATACTATAAAACGTGACATTAATAGAGTAATATTCGTATCATTTACATTGGTCATAAATTGGCATATATTGCCACTTGAGCGAGATCATTTATACAAGTCAACTGCCATTTGCTTGATGGATAGCATCAACCATGACGTTCTTCTACAACTTATATTGGCCAGCCACCAACTTAGATAGAGAAACAAGATAGAATTCGACCATGAAATTTTGAGAACGCGTTAGAATCTTGCTTGTTAAAAATGAAAAATTCAGGCTGAGTCCAACTAAAAATCATCCTCCTCTGCCAAGAACAAGGGATCCTATTTTGCACGTCCAAAATGTCTGAATTTGCAATATCTTGTTTTGCAGCAGTTGAGTTTGAGAGAGAAATCATTTCCCCACCAACGCTGTGAAGGAAGAAATCTAACCAATCACGCTCTTATGATCAGGAGATCCAGGAAATCATTTTTCTGTGGGGCGGCTAGACCGCCAACAAAACTGAAATGTTTAGTCTCATTTGTATATGTTTTCTGAAAAATGTAAATTAGCCCGATGTCAGTCGACGCAATTGGGCTTACTCGACGCAAATTTTTAACGTGGCTTGCAAGTAAGCACACATCAGAGTCGGCAATCGAGTCGGTTCAAACAAGTCGAGCTAGAATTTTCTAGCTAGTCAAGTCTGTCATGCTTTTCAAGCCGAGCCTATTAGAGCCAAATCTGTCACACTTTTTTCCAAAAAATTTTGCTCGAACCGTCTTGCGAGCCTCGAGCCTATTCGAGCTGAGGCGGTTGAGCCAACACCAGTGTAATACTTTTTGAATTCTAAATTTTTAAATTTCTCCGCTAATTCATCATCTCATTGTTGGTTTTTTGTAACTGCATTGCTGCAGTTAGAGCTGGCAATCGAGCCGGCTCGAGCCCGGGGAAGGCCGGCTCGTCGAGCCAAACGAGCCGAGCCTTTCGAGCCTGTCGAGCCTATTCGAGCCGGCTCTGTCGAGCTTTTTTAAAAAAAATTTGGCTCGAGCCGGCTCGCGAGCCTCGAGCCTAAACGAGCGAGCCGATCCGAGCCAGTCGAGCCTAAACGAGCCGAGCCAAACGAGCCAAACAAGAAAAAAAAAATTTCGTATATTGAAGTTGTATAACTTATTCGATATTATGTAATGACCAATTTATGCATATTGTTTTCTTCAAGCCAAAAAAAAATTTGCATGATAACATTTGTATGTATCGCAAAGAAACTCGAAGACTTATTTCGAAACGTAGGTGGTTCCGTGGTTTGTAGAGTAAAGAGCAAGGGAAGTGATACGTACCACTACGTTTTAACTCGACGAGGGCGTCGGAAAGTGTCGTCGGACGTCTGAATGGCTCGTGCGGTCGACACTTGGATTTCGTTAACTTAAGACGAAACCCTCGCTGCTAGGGTTTTAAGTCGAAGCTCTGGTCGAATTGAGGTCGACACCTTTAACTTCGATCGACCCCTACAACGCGCTCGATGGATATGCGGTCGACACATTAAATAGCGGTCGACTCCATAAAACTCTCTAGACGGAGATGCGGTCGACCCCGTATAATACGGTCGACCCATTTTTCACTCTGGAATGCGCTGCGGTCGACACATTAAATGACAGTCGACTCCATAAAACTCTCTGGATGGAGATGCGGTCGACCCCGTATAATACGGTCGACACATTTTTCACGCTGGAATGAGCTGCGGTCGACACTGTATACTCCTGGTCGACACCGTCAACGTACTTTATAATGCGCGGTCGGCACCTTCGTATACCTGCGGTTGACACCAAACGTAGTCCGGTCGACACTCATTGTATTTGAGGTCGACACTTAGATATATTTCATGCAGAAAAATAAGATTAACGGAAAGAATGGAAATTTGGTGACATTAGTACGGGATACACGAAATGAAAAAGATCTTCGACTCGTCGCCGGAACATNTAAAACATTTATCAGCTAACCTCTACAATTTATAGAATTCACGCATAACCACTACATGCGGTCGACCTTCAGTTTTAAAATGGTCGACCTTACGTTACCGTTGCATATGGAAGTTATAGCCGTTACATTATAACAGTCGCCCCTCTTTATAAAAACGGTCGACCTTTTTACAACTACCGGTCGACTCTTTTTCCACGCGGTCGACACTTTCACAACAATCATGCGTATTGCGGTCGACATTTAATTAGCGGTCGACACTTAAAAACGTTCTGGAACGTATAGCGGTCGACACCTTATTTTGCGGTCGGCCATCCAAATTTACATATGCATTAAGTGTCGACCGCGTGTATACTAAGTGTCGACCGCACTACAAGTGGTCCGAGCCAACCGAGCCAGCTCTCGGGCCCACGAGCCAACTCGAGCGAGCTGCACTCTCGGGCTCGGCTCGAGCAAAAGCTCGAGCCGCTACAGTGTCGAGCCAACCGTGCTTTGACAAATTGTGGTACCCATGCTTTGTTGCTTGGACCAGTAGCTAGACTTCGACTCCTTCCATCCGACCTCCATGCTTTGACTTCAAAGGAAAGAATTGGAGTTGAACAATGTTTAATTCTTCAATGATATAGGGAGCTATAAAATTAGAAAACACTTTAGATAAAGATTCATGGCAAGAGAATTTTTGGGGCCTCAATATCATGTCTTGAGCCTTCCTTTTTGTTATTACCTCAATGCTTACAATTAATTGACTAGAGAGTATTATTTAATATTGTCTTTATGCTTTGGCATCTCATTTAATCAGTTCATTAACCACTATGTGATTAGAAGATGAAATTTATTTGATAATTATTAATTAGCAATAAATATTATTAATTATGAACGGAAAAGTCTGGCTTAAGTCGTCGTCTCACTTATGACAACATAAATACACCTTTGTATCCAACTGTCCAGTTAAATCCTTGCTTTCTTCCCTCTCCTCACCTTTCTGACTCCAACTTCACCTCTGTCAATGGCAACAACTCATTTCACCCCCACCTTGATACGATCTTTCTAAGGTCATCCTAAGTTGACCTTGATCATTTATGACTGTTAGGAAAAAAATCAGAATACTGTAGAAACGTAGAAAGACGCTATTGGCAGTCTCCTAGACAGAATTGTCTTTCTAAGTAAGTTCTCAGGAAAGACTGAAGGGTTACAAACAAAGACACTTAAATACTAGTCTCTTAGATAAAACTTACATGCACAATACAATTAAACCACTAACCAGGCGGTGTAAAAATAGTAGCAGATGTGATCTAAAAATATCGAGAATATTTTTTTTCCCACACCGTAAAATATCCTAGCCAAGAAGAAAAAAAATAAACACCGATAATTTTACGTGGAAACCCAAATTGAGAAAAAACCACGGGACCGAATCTAGAAAGATCCCACTATGAAAAATAGGAATTTTATAATATTTTCTAGAATCGAATATTTTAGAAATATTCACTAAGAAAAATTAATCACTCTTAGAACTCACAATGTGCACAAAGCACCACACCTATTTTTTTCTCACATTATTTCTTTTCTCTCTTACAGAAAATTCTAACTATGCTTTTCTATGATGATTCTTGCTGGGATAATTGACACGAAAATGGAATGGTGGTTGGGTCGGTTAAGGAGAAATGGAGAAAGAAAGAGGGGGAAATGGGAGAGGTATATTTGGGTGAAGGAAACACATGGTTAAATGTCTCCGGCCAGATCTCCGGCAGCCTATGGAGTTATAAACTGAAATTCGTAGGGAAGGTAGATGGAGATGAGTGGGTTTGTGGGTCAAAATTTCACAGTAAATGGACAAGGGGATCGGAAGATATGAAGAAAATGGCTAGAGTGCTCAAAAGAGCTCTCGGGAAGGGAATATCGGAAAGTGGTAAACGGAGGGATAAACCCGAACGGAGGAGAAGCTTTGGGGTTCACACCCTTACCTTGGATTCCACTTGAACGTGGTTGAAGGAGTGTGGTATGGCTTAGCTAACCCAAGCTTGAATGGCAGCCAAAACCGGAGTGGAGCTCTCGGTTGTTTCCGGATGTAACTCACCGGAAAACCCGAGTCTTGGAGGAGGAGAAACCACCAAGGAAATGAGATGCAAAATGCAATCTTTAATTTCAACCTTCACTGCCTTACAACTGAGCTCAAAGTGAGCTTAAAACACCCTAACGTTTGGGGGGGAAAAGGGCTCCCGAAATGCTGCAAATCTGCTTTACCCGAAATGGCAAAGCAATGGAGAAAACAGCTTGGTGGTCCTCCTAGATGTTACCCGAAAAGGAGGCACCAAGGCTGACCATGGTCCCCCTCTTCAACACCCTCACTTGCAGCACAAAATAGGGTCTTCACGTGGCTAACCCTTCAGCAAAATAAAACCCTAAACCTAACCGAATATTCCACCTAAAATCCATCGGCAATTGTTAAATCCGAAAATCGCTAAAACTAAAAGACATAATAAAAATGGGTCTTCATCCTTCCATGTGGTCTTGGGATGATGAAGAACTTGAGTGAAATGGTCTTGGACTTCCATTCTCCAGGTCTTGCATGGGCCATGCAAAGGTTGGATTCTCGTTCAACTTGATGTTGTCTCGGGCTGCCTCCATTTTCACCTTGGTTGTCCTCTAATTTCTCATTTCTTTCAAATGGCTCTTGAGCCAAGGTTTGACTCCAATTTGGTGAAGGCTTGGAGCCGACCAAGGTTGAATTCTTCAATGAAATAAGGAGCTACAAAATTAGCAAACATATTATATAAACATTTATGGCAAGATAACTTTAGGGCCATCCATATCATGTCAATAATTTTTTCACTCCCTCTATTTAAAGAGGATTTGGGCTCTGCTGCAGAAAGGAGAACTTTTCCTTTAATGTCGTTGGGAAAATGTTTATAAAACAACAGTGAATGAAGACTTTAATGTCTTCATTCATATGAGGAGGGACTCATCAGATCTCCGTCTCTCAACTTATTAAGAGCTATCTCCAATCCAGTTGAGCTTTTACAGAATTCATGCTTACCAACAAAGGCTTTTTACTTCCAAAACACAAACTAAATTCAGAAGTACCATTAAGATACTTAAGAATCCACTTTACTGCATTTCAATGCTCATTGCCTGGATTTGATAGAAATTGACTGACTACTCCAACAAAATATACAATGTCAGGTCTTGTACAAACCATAGCATACATTAAGCTGAAACAATTTCCTTTTCAAGAAAATTTTATTAGGCGACGACTTCGCCTCTTACAGTTCTTTCAGCGTATCTCAGATCTACTTTGTCGTTGCCAATTCTGTGATACCTGACAAAATTTCATCAGCAAGAGCAAGATGTAGAATGGCGATAGCATCACCATCTGCTTTGTTCCATTTTTCATCTTCAATGTTCACCGGCCTATTGCCGATGGCCATGTTGCAACCATCTCTCTGCAATAGCGCCTTCATTTTTAATTTCCACAGAGAGAAATTATTTTTGTTGAATTTTTCAATTTCAATCTTTCTCGCCATTAGAACGAGGCTCTGATATCACTTGTTGGGAACAAATCAGAATATCGTAGAAATGTGGAAACTACTGATCATGATAATTTTCAGAAAGACGCTCTTGGCAGTCTCCTAGACAGAATTGCCTTTCTAAGTAAGTTCCCAGGAAAGACTTGAGGGTCACAAGCTGTCACATCCCGTTCTTTAAAACTTTTTGAAAACAGCAGTAAAATTTTTATTTTTTTGTAAATACGCTGGAAATACTTGACTTCAAAACTTAGCGGAAGCGTAATACTTTAAACGTTGAGCTAATGAACCCATACACGTGTAAACCTCAATTTTATCAATAGAGGTTAAAGGTAACTTTATGCAAAATAACAATTTTCATTCATTTAAAACATTTGACATAATTGTTCAAGACTTTAACAAAAGGCTTCACCAACATCATTCAAAATATCGTAAAGCATCTAATTAGTTTTTGCGATAAAACATCAAATACATTAAAACCATTTTCTTTTCCTTCCCCCACGAGTCGTTGCTTGGTTTCGTAAACAGCCCGCTCCAAAACAGCTTCATCCACATGTCATGGCACGTGATGAGGACTAAATTCCTCATCCCGAGCTTCGTCACCTACATCACAAAGCTTAACTAGTGAGCTTAAGGCTCAGTAAGAAATCATAATGACCTACGTGCCTAGCATGCTTTACGTATTAAGGCGTTACTTATAGCATACACATGACAATTCAATGTCACACAAATACCAATCACACCCATATTGTTAGGCCGGTGCACGGTGCGATGTACCCCAAACAGATTTCATACATACATAACTATAACGTATTCATTTCATGCTTAATAATTTAACATTTTAACATTTCTCAATCATTCAATCACATCAACCTTAGTCTTACTCTTTGTGATGTAGGCCCCGAAGGGCAAAACACATGCAATGAGTTCTTACCTTAACCGCTATCTTGAATTAATCCACTTGAGCCTCTTTTAATCCAATTGATGACTTGAACATATAGATCATCCCAGGATCAGAATTCAGGTAACGTAACCTGTTTTATTGCGTAAAGTCATAACTTTATCCCAACTTCAAACAACTATAACTTTCTCGATAATGATCCATTTGCAATGCTTAAGGTGTCAAATTGTTCCTAAAAGAGTCTATTATAACTTCTTAGAAGACACCAAATTCACAAAACTAACGTAGCATGAAATGTCGATCAATGTTGACATAATAGCGATCATGCATCTCTGGAAATCAAGGACCGGTCGACCCAACCTATAAGGGGTCGACCCAAGCTGACAAAATAGAGAGCATGCATTTTTTTTATCGAGAACCGGTCGACCTAACCTATAAGGGGTCGACCGCAGCTCTCCCCATTTTCTGTATGCTGACTTGCGATAACTTTTTATACATAGCTTCGAATTGAGTGATTCTAACAGCTATAAATCACTCTAAGAGTTTACTCTAACTCTTATGAAGGAAGCAAACTCTAATTCGTACTACTTATCAACAGAATTTTCCAATACTTTAACTTTGTACATAATCGACTTGTTTCACAGCTCTAGGCATGAAATCATTCGTTTATATTCACCAATTCAAGCAATACTATCATTTTATCATTACTGAACCTATAAGAAACTCAAAAAATAGATGAATACCTTGAACTTAATCCTTCACAAAAAATTCAGAGAGAATAAAGATAAGAATTCGTGTAAACATGGCAGCCAAATGCCTTTTTATGTCTTTTATTAATCACAAACAATATTTCCTTTACGTCCATAAATCAGATTCATCCAAATTTTGGCTGATCTTTTGACTTCCATCGGTGAAGGGTCGACTGCTCGTCCATGGTGTCGACCGAAGGAATTCCCGAGAGTAATTTGTGTCGACCGTTTGATCCTGTGGTCGACCGAAAGTATTCCAAAGAGTTATATTGTGTCGACCCCTCCTCGATCCTGAGGTCGACCGTTAGTACTTTGGATGGTTATATTGTGTCGACCCCTTCTTGATCTTGGGGTCGACCGGACACTGTTCATAGGTCGACCGGCAGTTAAAACTTTCATAACTTTTGTTATACAACTTAGATTTCTATCATTAAAACACCATTATTTTTCTTATTAAGTCTAGTTTAGCTTTGTAAAAGATATAAACTTCAAATTCAGAGCGTAAAGGTATCAATTATATAAAACACCGAATAACGCTCTAAAGTTCATATTTCCTTAGTCCAGTTTTCATTTATCAACTTTTAACGTGCATAAGTTTTTCACTACAACTCCAATCGAGTTGTTCAACCTATTAATCTTCTCCTTTTGATGTCATCTATAATTTCTTAGAAGATTACTTTGTCACTTAAGCTCATCTGTTGCATAATAAAATAGAAAAACTGAAACTACACAGTTATCGATTTTCAACCTTGTGGTTGTTACTAACTATAAATTTCCAAAACCCATAACTTTCTCTAGAGACTTCCAAATTGAGTAATTTTTGTTGCTATAGTTCCATCAACAAGTTTATTAAATTTCATGAGAAGAATTGAAACTCATTTGAAGAACTTAAAATCTCTAAAATCGGCTAATCTTAACATTGTGTCAAGGTGGTTCAACTTGCAAGGGTCGACCGGTTTCTAACGTAGGTCGACCAGACCAAGTTCCTCACGACCAAGGTGTCGACCGACCGATACTATTCGTAGGTCGACAGGTCCTTCATTCATAACCTTCCATTTCTATTTTTTCAAACTTCCATTCAACACTTAAACTGATTTAGTCAAACTTTCACATTGACCTTACTTTATCAACTACCAATTCTAACAATTGAATTTCAGCAAGTTAATCGTCATTTCATACCCTTAATCATAGTTGAAATATAAGATGATATACTTATAAGACTTTGAATTATGATGAAAGGGTCGGGTGTTACCCAGAAAAGTGGGGTGTTACACAAACAGACACACTTAAATACCAGTCTCCTAGATAGAACTTACATCCACAGTACAATTACACAACTAACCAGGAAGTATAAAAATAGTAACAGATGCAATCCGAAAATATTGAGAATATTTTTTTCCCACAGCGTAAAATATAACAGCCAAGAAGAAAGAGAAAAATAAACACCGAGAATTTTACGTGGAAACCCAAATCGAGAAAAAATCATGGGGACCGAGTCCAAAAAGATCTAACTATGAAAAATAGGAATTTTACAATATTTTCTAGAATCGAATATTTTAGAAATATCACTAAGAGAAATTAACCACTCTTAAAACTCACAATGTGCACAAAACACCACACCTATTTTTCTATCACTTTTTTTTTTCCCACAGAAAATTCTCACTATTCGCTTTAAGAGAATCTTTCTACTTTTCTCTGATGATTCTCAAATACTGAGACGATTTTTTCACTCCCCTCAACCCTCTATTTATAGGAAATTTAGGAGACATCCTCCTTAAAAAAAGAGGAGGGCACCGCTACAGCAAATGAGGACTTTTCATCTTTTTTAATCTATGAAATTATCAGGAGAGAAGGGCTTTGGGTATAAGGTAGCTCCTTTCATCGTGTAATCAAGGATTTTATGATTCAAGGTGGAGACTTTGATAAAGAAAATGTGAGTCACCTTTCTGTACTGCAAGTCTACAGCTATGATATACATTTACTCTTACTAATTGTTTTATGAACCTCAATGAAGTAAAATTTCATATTTTTTGTATTCTTACATGCGTTATTCATGATCATTACTTATTTCTGCATTAAAATGACTGTACCAGCTCCTACTCATGCAGTAATTTCTCTTAGTGTGTCGATAAAATCTTATGGCAGCAATTCCTAACTAAGAGACATTGAATATGCTTGAATGTTTTTTTTTCTTTTAACAGTGAACCTGGGGAAAAAGCAAATATGGTCGTACATTTAAAGATGAAAACTTCAAATGTGAGTTGAACCACTTATTACGTTTCATTGACAATATCTATTATCACTCTGACAATCCTTTCGCAAAAGCATATATGCTTGAATGTTTGTGTTTTGGTTCAAAAGCATATATCAGAGTCAGATTGTCCGCCCCACTTGAGGAATACAGCCAGCCCACTGCTGTAATCCTCATCTTCTTCTCTTCTCCATCTCGATCTTCTTTAGATTCTCCTCTTGTTTTAACTTCTGCTCTCTCGGAATTTTCCGATGGAGGAGAAATTCAGGCTTTATTCTTATTCCTCTTTTATGGTTTTTTCTCGTCTCTTTCTTTGAAATTTGTAGATTAATGGTGAATTCGTCATCCCCAAAACTGTAATCTTTGGGTTAAGTTCTCAGAATGAAGAGTTGAACTGCTATGATAAGGTAAACATTCAAAGGATGAAGCATTGGGTTTTACATGTCTGTTTAGGAAGGTGAGGATCTTAATGTCGAAGATGGCCAATGACTATCTAAAACAAGGCCTTGGTCTTCAAGAGCCACAGCCGATGACTATCTATTTCGTTTCATATCAATAAAATTAGGAGTACTGTACAAATAATTAACGATACCATTGATAAAAGCAATTTAAACCTTCACCAATGTATTTCTTATGCAGTCGTCCCCATTTGATTGATCGGTCCGCTGCAACTTTGAAGGACAGTGTTTATAGCTATGTTTTGCTATGAAGTAGATTTTTATAATTTGAATTTGTAATTGTTTGTGTTTGATAAAATGTTGCTTTAATATACGTAATTAGTATATTAGTTACAAAATTTTTAATTATATTACTTAATATGGATTACAGAATTTTTTTAGATTATATATTTGAATAACTAAATAACATTTGGGTAGAGGTTCGACGCAAATGGTTGAGGCCTTGATACCGAATGTTACAAGGACCCGAGCATAACAAAATTAAAAATTCGATCTTGGTCCGGTTTGGTACTAAATTTTTTCATTAAAATAAAATTAAATAATTTCAAATTAGTAAAATCTAATAATATCTAAATTAATTTAATTATATAAAATACATAGCGATTAATATAAAAACATATAATACCGAATTAAAATAGTCACAAGATTTTAAAAAACAAAAGTTTAATATAAAAAAATTTCAAAACACACATTTATCAAAATTATTCACTACATCATTAACTATAAATTTTAACTAGATGTGAAAATAGTTGGATCATTGATAAAAATTAAAATCAGACAATATATCATCAATTTTAGAACTAGAACTCAAACTGTAAATTATCAAGACGACCAAAACTGAACCAAAAAACTATGGTTCATGCCGGTCTTTTGGTTTGGATCAGTCTTGTCAACTCCTATAATCACTGTACCGACCAACATTTTTCAAACAAAGACTGAATTCATTAAAACTAGACCTGCTGAGCCGGCAATGGCATCGGTCTTGCTAAGAGTAATAGACTTTTCAAGCCAAGATTAAGTTATTTGAACCAAAACACAAACACCAAGCTTAGTATACCATTGATCAAAGAATTAGGAGAATAGAAAAATGCCGGCAATAAATAAAGAAAAAGACTTTACTCACTTACACTTAACCTCTAACCCAAAAACTACAAAATTGACACCCTCAAAATTTAAATTTATAACCGTCTCGTTCTAGTCTTACGTAATAAAATCATAAAATTAAGAATAGACTGCGAAGAAATTCATAATTTAAAATTGTCTTTCTTTATCATGAAATTCAAATTTTATAATTTAAAATTTTATTTATGTTAATTGTTTTAAAAAATAGATGTGAAGAATCGGACTTTTAAAGGTCCAAGTTTTAGTAAGGTTCTAGATTTTTAAAGGTCTATTTTTGGTATAGAAATAAATTTTAATAGTTTGGTCTTATTTCTTAAAAACTTATATCAACTAGACCACAAATACCCAACTCTATTTTATGGCTCTACTCAGTTAAATTTATATACTCTGATGCATTAGACTCTAACTAATTTAGTTAAAGTACTTCACAAGCTTATCTCTATCCCCCGATCGGCAGTTGCGGTCTCCCCATTTCTCCAAAACTTCCTCTAGTATTCAGCCCGAGCTGTATGAGGCAGAAACTCGTCTCACGTACAATTCAGAGGTGATTCCCACCCCAGCAGTAATGGTGCGACTTAGGTCAGCTAACACAAAGAAGATACAATAACTCAACTGCCTTTGCGTTCTGAACTCCATATGCAGAAGGAGCGTTGTTGTTTGCGAGGTCTCGATCATTTACATGGACACACTTCTCATTCCATTCGTGGTCATTTTATGATCTATGAACCGTCTCTAATGAATGATCGGCTAGTGTTTGAGCATGATATTTATATAAAATAATCAAAATAATCATTTACACTATTTATTGCATTAATTAAAACTAGACATGTCTTATATATAATAAAAAAATATGTCACTAAAGAAAATAAACATGATTAGCCTTTCACTAATATTTGTTTTAGAAAGGATGACTCTTCTTTATGGATCGGAAGTCCCATGGGTTTTGATTCACAACGGAGGTGGTGACGTGTTAGGTTCTTTTTGGGCCGAGAACCGAGCGTAAATAAATAAAGAGAGCCGGTAAACAGAAGGACGTAGAATGGGCACGTGGAATACAATTACCCCCCCAGTTGGATCGCTTATCACGCGTCCTAGTATTCATCCGACACGTCGAAATAGAATATTTACCCCTCTCTCTCCATTCCCTCACACTCTCTGCATATAGTTAGCAAATCATTCCACCTTCTGCTTCTCAATCTTCCTCCCTTTCCTTCGTCTTTCTGGTTCGCTTCAGCTCCGTTATATTCCAGGTACTTTTTTTTTTCTCTCTCCACTTTTTCTGAATTATCTTGTGCGATCTTTCTGGATGATCTTATAATGAGAGTTTGATGTGTTGATATCCGTGAGCTGCGTTTGATTTAGAGAGTTCTGCGAATTTTTTATTCATTTCATTGATTTTTCTGGCTGATTTCGGTTTGCGATTGAATGAGACTGCCTAATGTTCACTTCTTCCTGTTGCAATTCTTATTTAATTGGAACGTTCTAATTCATTTAGTTAATTTTCTTCTGCTTCTTTGTTGAAACGATGAAATATGAATCATCGATCCGACATTTGTTTAAATCTACGCCGTTTCTAGCCGCTTCTCAATTAAGAAATGCGTAACACTGTAATTTTATTCAGGTTGGTTAATCATCGGCATTGAGTGCAATCATTCTGTAAGCAAAATCCGATCCCCGTCGAAGGCTTTAAGCATTTGAAAATGTCAGGCGCTACTCTAGCCGCGGGTTCAACGATGGAAGCTGATCTAACGATGAATCCAACAACGAATTCGAAACAGAGATCGACGAGTCAACAACAACAACATCAATCGGTTGTAGGCGGCGTAATGGGATCACTGCGCGTCATAGAGCTTCAGCTTGTTGCCTTTATCATGGTGTTTTCGGCAAGCGGCCTCGTTCCTCTTCTTGATCTTGTTTTCCCAGCTTTTGCCTCCACATATCTCATAGCCCTCTCTCGATTAGCCTTCCCGTCTCGCGGGAACGCCTCCCCCGCATCCCGTGAGATTGTGCAGGGAAGCAAGCTCTTTCGCTTCTATGTAGTGGTGGGGACCACAGTCGGGCTGTTCTTGCCTCTGGCTTACGTGCTCGGAGGGTTCGCCAGAGGCGATGACCACGCTGTTCGCTCCGCCACGCCTCACTTGTTTCTGCTCTCCTTCCAGATTCTGACGGAGAACATCATCAGTGGGCTATCTTTGTTTTCTGCTCCGGTGAGAGCGTTGGTGCCCTTGATTTACACGGTGAGGAGGATCTTCGTTATAATAGATTGGATGAACGACGTTTGGGTCAACAAAACTCTACCAGCAAACGCAGGGATTCAGGTAAAAAGCTGCAATCCATTAATAATCATGGTTGTCTCTGGAATTTCATCTGAACTTGTCTATGTTCCGTAACTGTGGAAGGACGTGGCCTGGTACTGGTTTGGGAGGATCCTATCCACAGCAAACTTTCTGTATTTCTTCGTAAACTTGTTCGGGTTTCTGATTCCACGGTTCTTGCCTCGAGCTTTCGAGCGATATTTCAAGGAGGGGGATGAAAGCAGAGCCAAGATGGCGGAGGAGAAGCACTCTGCAGCAGCAAACACGGCCGGAGCAGGAGGAGAAAAGAAGGGTGACTGATTCGGTCATCGCATATAAATATTTGGTGACTGGATTTCGAGTACTCTTGTTTAGGCCTTTTGATTCCATTTGATGCATTGATTGTGTGTTTGGAAGCATGTATTTACTCGTCATCAATAAACAAACTCATGTGATGCGAATGCTCCTCGTCGCCTCTCCCAATTCTTTTATTTGATTTCGTGAATTGAGTGAGAGAGAGAGAGAGATCGATTAGTTTCAATAAGTATACTTGTACGGTTATTTTTTTTATTTAATCTTAAAAGTAAATATTACAATGTCAAAAAATGATTAATTCAATAGATATAAAAAATTATTGATTCAATAAATATAATAAATAATTTTTTATAATTTGATATGTTATCATTTATTTCAATGTATAAAATAAAAGATAAATACATCATTACTACTTTAATTACAATGTTTAAAGTGTAAGAGTGCTAAACAAAATTTGGGGTGAGAATGTGTCACCCAAAGTTTAATTATTTTAGTTGATAACTGAGTACTCATCAAATAATATTTCAAACTTCTAATTTTTATTAATTTAATTAGCTGATATATATCTTGAATTTCAAAAGTAAAAAAAATAAATATTTTAAAATTTATTATAATTACAACAAATACATTTTCATTATGTTTTTTCAAATTGTATTATGTTTGTTAGATTAGTTAGCTAGTTTTGTCAATCTAATTAACTTTAACGACTTGTCAAGAAATTAAAAAAATATAAATTTATATTTTTATTTAGTTCATCTTAAATATTATTAACCTACAATTAAATTGTAATAATAAACTTAGTTAATTAAAAATTTAATGTTATAATGTTTGTTGATAATGATTAAAAGTAATCCTTATCCGAGTTCGGCTATTTTTTAGAATTAAGGCCAAACCATTAATATTAAGTTTTTTTTTTTACCAAGAACAAATCATTAAAAGACTAAGACTGAGCTAAGACTAGACCATATTTTGAAGTTTTAGGTATGGTTTGGTCCTTGTCTTTGCTATTAAATATTTTAAAAAATAAATCACATATTGATTTCTACATTTCTTTATGTTTACAAATTTTGTTTTCTAATGTTTATATTAGATTTACAATTCTATAAAAAAATAGCTATTGAATTATAAGGTAAAATATCAAAAAGTTTGAACTTTAATGAAATAAGTCGAAAAAATCTTGAACTTTAAAAAAATAGGTCGAAAAAATCTTAAACTTTGAAATAGTCAAAAAAATCTTTGCATGAGTCAAGTGGCAGTGACACCCTTTTTCTTAAAGACATATTATCGAAGTGAGTTCATGTAACATCCTTTTTTTTTACATAAAATTTTCGATTTTGGAAAGACGTTTGACTTCAAATTCTTTTCGTAAAACTCAGCGGAAGCGTTTGGATAAAATTGTGAAAAACCCATCATTTATTTAAGTCAAACATAACATCACACGAAAAACAAACATATCATCATACATATAAAACATAGTTACAAAATGTTTGGTAAACATTGTTCGAAACTAAACACTACAAAATACATAAAAATATCTCTTGACATCTCCACGAGTCGGCACTTAATGATTCAAGCTTCTCTCACCGGATCCACCTCCTCCACGACATGATGTTACATCGAACAGGGAGGGCTAACTCTTCCACCTTCATTTTGATCACCTACATCACAAAACATAACCTATGAGCCTAAAGCTCAGTAAGTAATCGAATGAGCCTATATGCCTAACATGAACATGACGTTTCTTGAAAAACATGCGCATTCATTTCGTTCTTTATTATTATCTTGACTTAACTTGACACGTGTGGGCGTCACATCGTATGAAGGTGAATAGGCACCATATGGCCTCCATGAGGCAGCCAATTACACTTTCTCTCATAACTTGATCTTGACTTTACATACATTTATGCATTGGATGATGAATGTGTCTCATACCACCTTCATCATCCGTTGGGTGACATTTTAAAAACACGCATGAGCGTATCTTTCATAAAACATGATGCATGGACATGATTCATACATATGCATGACATGGTAACATAATTTAAGTACAAGCAACACAATATATCAAACATCTCCTAAGTTAACTATAATAAACATTCATAGTAAACTTGACTTAACTCTTGACTTATGATAATACATAAACATCAAACAATGTTAATCAAGCACCAATCAAACCCAAAACACTTGGGTCGGTGTACGGTGTGATACACTCCAACAGAATATCATCAATAACATTATCATAAAAACAAACAACTCCTAAGACATTCTTTACTTAATAGATATCTAAGTAATCAAACACATCATCCTTATGTCCTATCCTTTGTGATGTAGTCCCACAAGGGCCAAATACATGCATGGATTACTTACTTGGATTCCTTAGCTTTAGCTTTGTATTCTGAATCTTTAATGATCCAATGAGCTTGCTTATATACCTTAACATCATAAAATAAAATAATATAAGCAAAACTCGTAATATCTTATCTTACCAGAAACTTTCAGCATTCATATCTTTTGGTACAAAACTCTGATTAAAACACTTAAGGTACCAATTTCATACTTAAGATGTATACTACATTACTTCAGAAGACATTATGATCAGATTTTCACTCAAAAGCCTTATAAATTCTACATCTTTAAAATTGGGTATAACATGACCCTATTAGTTCATACCCTGTTTTTACCTCAACTTCTGATATACACAACTTTCGCTACACAAATTTGATCAGAATGCATAAGGTACCAATCTAAACCTCAGAATGTTGGTTACACTTCATTAGAACAAATCATGCCCAAATTGTAACTCAAAGACTTTGTAATATTTACATTTAAGAAACTCGGTAACATGACATAAAGTGTATACCCATAAACTATCTTCACAATTTCATGTATTCTTAACCATGTAACGTAAATTTCATCAATTATAAGTCATTACAGCACCAAAATGAACATCTTAAAGGTATTTCTTGGTACATTAGGGCTAGAGTCGTAGGCTATTGCTTCTCTTGCACTTCTAGCTCTTAAACACCAAATTGTTTTGCACAAAATACTAAAACCTCACACTTTTGTTACAAACCCTAATTTTTCTCACACGAATATTGAGAGGATTTAGAGAGGAGAGAGATCTGCAAGAGAGAGCTGAGAGAGAGAGAGAGCTAATGGTCGGGATGGCTAATAGCTGAAGATCCCTTTGGAAGGTGAGTCATGTGATTCAAGCATGAGGTGTCACCATCCAAGCTCGCCACCTCTTCAAGCATGAGGTGTCACCATCATTTCCACGTGACACTTCCCTATTGGCCCATCCTTAATTAATCATGGATTAAATTCATTAAAATTTCATTAAAATTCAACATTTCAACAATAAATTGTCAACCCTTAATCAAACCCGAGAGTTCAAGGTGTCTCCTCTTCATTCAGAGTGTTAATCGCCATTTAAACATTTCATAACTTTTGCTCAAAAAATTGAATTTTCCTAATTCAAAAACCCATCTTTTTCTCATTGAGTCTAGTTTAACTTTGTAGATGACGTAAACTTCAAATTTGCAGCCTATTATGTTCAATTATATGAAATACCGAACATCGCTCAAAAATCCATAATTCTATAGTCCGATTTTCCTTATCCAATTCAAATGAGCATAACTTTCTCTCCAGAACTCCAATATAGTTGATCTACCTATTAATCTTCTTATCTAGATGTCTAAGACAACTTTTCAGAAGAACACTTTGTCAAGTAGGCTATTCTAAGGCATGATATGATTGAAACACAGAAACTACTCTGTTACCAAATTCCAACCCAACATTTGTTACCAACCGTTGGGTTCTAAGATCCATAACTTTCTCTATACCTTTCCAATTCAAGAAATTCGTGTTGCTGTAGTTTCATCTACTAGTTTATTAAATGTCTTTAAAAGAAACCAAATCCACGTGAAGACCCTAAAACCTTGGAATTAGATAATTACTAATATTGTTTATGATTCATCAATTGACTAATTCTAAGGTGTAATTCTATCATCATATTCATGTTTTCTTAACACATTTCATACTCTAGTCATAACACACTACATTTATACATATCTGATTTACATAAAAAAAAGTTGGGTGTTACAGTTAAAATTTTAACCACATATATTTACACTATTATAAGAAGATATTCTAAAATAATTATATAATTTAAATAATTTTACTATTTATTATAATATTTATGTTTCCAAACTTAAAATAAATTTTACTATTTACCATAAATATTTTAAAGATTGGTTTTAGAAAAATGACCAAACATATATTATTTCCACATGTTTGTATGATTTTAATAGAAATATGTGTATTATTAAAAAATCTCAAAGTTTTGATATTTTGAGATTTTTTTTCAAACTGATTTGAAAATTAAATGATAATATTAAAAGAGTTCGTTCAAAAAATTTTAAAAATTTTTTGGATGATGTTCGTATTTTGAATATTTTATTTTAATTAGGGTAATAAAAACTATAATTAGTAGCTTAAACATTTAAAATTAACAAAAGATTCCAGATCATCTTCTCATAATATTATAAGTGTGTTGCAAAAATATATACTTAAGAAAATAAATAAATTTTGAAAATAAAAAAATAATCATCTCTCAAAATCCCTTGAATTGGCAGGCAGATGGTAAACGACGCACAGGTGCGAGGACCTACCTCAAGGTATGCAAAGGGTGCCATGTACGCCTTTGCTAGTGGTATTTGTTTGATTTTTCGCCTTGGATTATATAGTTAACGAGTGAATATAATAAAATTAAATATAAAAAATTGAAAAAACTCTATGATTTAAATGGTCTTATTTTAGGTTGATGGTCCTAGGATATTGAGGACTAAGGTTGGACTTATAAAATGGCTTTTCCCTCAAATTTTCAAATTTTTTGTGCAAAATCGACGGAACCAAACTAAAATTAACACTCTTGATCTAATCTCATGGTCGAACTCGATTCCGCACACACCTCATAAAGATCTTAATTTTAATTTGTCAATAATATAGTTAGAAGTTTAAAGTTATTACTAAAAATATAATCACATTTCGAAGTGTAAGATGTCACTTAAATAATACAACTTTACTTTATTGTGCTTATCGATAATTAAACAAAAATTACACCATGAGAGGAAAAAATTGTGGGATTAAAGTGTGAGAAACCCTTAATTTTTGGAAATAGACAAATTAAACTTCGAGTTAAAAAAAAACAATATGAACTCTAGTTGACAATAGCGATTTACGGGTCAGCCATCCGCAACGGACTTCACTCTAATGGCTGAGTCGTGCTCTCAATGTTGAAGAGACGAAAACTCAAAATTATTATTATTTTTGAAATTAATCAATGTTTTTTTAGTTTTTAAATAAATATTATTTTAATTACTTGAAATTTTTATCAGACATTTATTATATTCTAAATATTTTTGAGAATTTTCAACATTTGTAGATTTATTCTACTTTTCTAATTGTAAACTACCAAATATTTTACCAAAAAAATAGAATATTAAAAAATTACAATATTGGAAATTTTTTTGCATAATGTTGCATGTTAAAGCTGAAAAACCATTTTTGGAAAAAGCTAAAAGTGTATTAGGAGTCAACACAAAATGCACAATGTCTTACTTTGTCCGAATGCTACGTTGCTGATCGAGATAATAAATCCAGGCTTGAAAAGAGAAAATCATTTTAAAAAATTGAGGCTTGGATTTCAATTTTTTGTCAACATCGAAGTGGTTACATCCGGGCCAAGTTAAATGTCGTGTGTTTTGTATTGACTCTTTATTCACTTGATTTCAACTTTTTTCTAATTAGTTTTCCAACTTTAACTTATAATATTGGACAAATTGTTTTTGCAATTTTTGAAATTTTTAGCATTTTACAAATTTTTAATAAAATATTTTGTATTTTTCAATCAAATTATAATAAATCATATGCATAATAAAAATTACCGAAATTTTTTACAATATTATATAATAATGTTATAAATATATTATACAAATTTTAAGATATTTTAAAAAAATAAACATAATTAATCAATTTTTAGAAATCAATGTGACTCAACCGATTAAAAGACAGTTGTTATAAAAGACTTGAGTCGTCGAGTGGACGTCCATTAGGGTGTAGATTGACTTTTTAAAAAGGCAGGATTTGTTTGCCTGTTTCTGAAAAGTTCAGTGTTTCCTACGCATTTTGCACAAAATTGCGTCTATTATCGGTGAAATTAGGCTTAGGCGCGTGTGGAACATGGCCCACTTGGGAGCGTCAAGTTCATATCTCTGGCCTCCTCTTCCTTTGGCCTTTATTTTCAAGAAATCAGCTCTCTCTCTCTGCAATCTGCAGACGCCCTTATCCTTCACCTTCGACCTGAAATACTAGATGAAGTCTTCTTCACCATGAAGCTCAAGAACGAAGGTAAAGTGTTCCCCTCCCCCTCCTCTTCCTCTTCCCCTTCTTCTCTTTCTTGCCATTATGCTCCCGGCGGAGATTTCCTCTCCCTTTTGAACCTTCTACCAGCTGCCATTATTGCTCTTGCCTCTGCTCTCTCCCTCGAAGACCGCGAGGTCTTGGCCTATTTAATCACTAGGTCCATCAACTCTGCTACTCCATCTGCCACGGCGCCGGAATCTAAGAAAAAATCTTCTAAGCGAGCAACGGCCGCTGGTTGTGGCAGCGGAAGTGGGCATAACCCGCCGATATTTGACTGCGGCTGCTTCGACTGCTACCGGAGCTACTGGTTCCGCTGGGACTCCTCCGTCAACCGCGAGCTCATCCACCAGGCCATAGAGGCCTTCGAGGACCAGTTGACCAGCGGCGAGAAGTCGAAGAAGACTTACGGAAGGAGCAAAAGAAGAGACCGAACGGTTCGCCGGGATCCGGAAAAGCCTGCAAGTACTCGAAATGAAGAAAGCCACGAAAGCACTGTCATCCCAGTCCTATCGGGCGAAAGAGAGGAAGTAGTGCAACCCGCAAAGATGATCCCAGAGTCACCGGCGGAGGAGGGCGATGTGTCGGATTTCGTACAGACACCGTCCCCGACGGCGAGCAACAAGGGAAAGAGCGCCAGAAAGGTACTGCCGGACGTGTTAGGAATAATCAATTCTCGCATATGGAGTCTTTGGAGTCCGCATGTCTAAAAAAATCGTCTTTTGAATATTATTATTATAATTTCAGCCTCCATAGCCTATGATAACCCTCACTGTCTCGAAGCGTCACCAGCCTTTCCTTGATATCTAAGATATGGAATTTGGTGGATTAACTCAAGCTTCTGACGTGGCACCCTCTTGAGTTAGTATAACCAAAGGGGTGATTTAGAAAGAATCCAACAATCTAAGTATATGGGTTACGGATGGAAACCACAAATAAAAGACGGGCGTGCGTTTTACGGGCAAATGTCAATGCGTGTGCTATTTTTGACGTTGTTTATGTTTCCTCTGAGCTGCCTTTTATTCAAAATAAAACCATTTCTAACTTTGGGAACTGCGTTGCAAACTTAGTTCACTGGACTCGATGCGTTGAACGGAGAAAACAAGGTAACCTTTTTTGCATCTAAATTTTCAACAGAGAATTTGAAGCAATTTGTTTGGATTTTTCCTTGGTTCTGGTCCCAAGTGAGGGACAGGATGTCGCATAACTTTTTTCAACTGTTTGAGAGACTCGAATCTGACGTTCCTCGGACTGCGATGGCGTGAGAATCTTTGGTTTTGAATTTTAGTTGCATTTTTTACTCCACCTAATCTCAACGTAGTTATGGGATTAAGAACAATGCCATAAAGCGACAAAATGGTTTTTGGTGTTGCCAAATTTACCCCACTTTCGGTGATTGGTGACCAGAATTGCAGCCATTGGATTGGTATCTAAGGTTTCTTTTATCTCATCTCCAATGTCGCCATTTTTAAACGTGGCACCTGCATCTCTGACGAAATTATGACTTACATAAAAACTGGAACGAATAAAAATTAGATAAAAAATAATTTTTAGATTTGAGTTTTTAAAAAATAAGCTAAATCAGACCTGAATTTTTAGAAAATAAAATTTGAGCTCGTCGGACGCATAAAATCTTGTCTCATTCGTTCGATATTCTTTCGATATTCGTCCGAGTGAGGCATGATTGGACGAATGAGACAAGAAATTTTGTACTTTTTTTTTAATTTGTAATGAACATATTTTTACTTCAACGTTATAATACATTTATAATATTATTGTCTTATCCATCTCGGTCAGGCTAACCACCTTCTACGTGGTTCTGGATTTTGGACGGATTTCTGCACTGATTCTCGTGGATTATTTTGTGACTCTTGTGTGCCTACGTTGAAGCACATGAACATGTCTTTCTTAGCGGCAGATCGTCAAGCGTATGAGGTGGAGGCTCTTCCGGGACATGATTTCTTATTATGCCTACTCCTACCGCACGTATCACATTGCACAGTGCCGGTTCTTCGACTTATGAAAGTGCTGCTACGTTGGGTCTCATTGACGTCTTTTGTGCTTTTCTTCTTCAGTCGACTAGGCCTACGCCAACTGCTGGTAGTATCAATATACCATATCTTTCAGGATTTGACGGTCACATTTCACGTTCAGCAATCAGTGCAATGCAGTATGAATACATTCTTAGGTACGTCTCTCGATGATACTATCGGTGTACGTATTGATCGATTGACGCGCTCATCCACTGCATAACGGAGATAGCATGAGCACACATAATCTCTGTCAGTCCTTATCTATAACAGTTGCAATTCTGAGTTCCCATATTGACGATAAATTGCTTTCTGCCATTGCTAACTTCATACATGACATTTTCGGAAAACACGGCACTCCAATTCCTCGCCTCTCGGGTCGCTTGATTTAAGATTTTCCTTATTCTTGGGCATAGCATATCCGAACTTTGAAGCATCGTCTCGTGTCTTTTCACAATACGAACAATTATAGATTTACGTATCATTTCCAACATTGTGATAATGTGTTTGCCTCTAGCTGCGAGAATAACGTTGTTGAATGACTCGCTGAGATTATTCAAACTCATTTCACATTTTGAGTTCGTCCGATCGATCCTCACTCGGACGAATATCAGACGAATGAGGCAATAATTTCTTACCTCATTCGTCCGATCATACCTCACTCGGACAAATATCGGACGAATGAGGCAAGATTTTATGCGTCCGATGAGCCCAAATTTTATTTTCTGAAAACTCAGGTTCGATTTGAGCTATTTTCTGAAAACTCAGATCCAAAAATTATTTTTACTCTTAAAATTACTGTCAGCAATATAAAAATTAAGAGACTTGCTGCCGTTCTTAGAGATGGGCATCAAATAATTTGGCTAAAAAGTAAGATATTAGATTAGAATCACACTCCATCCACAAGCAGCAAGTTGGAAATGAAACTAACCAAATCAAGCTTAGTCAAGAAACATTCCGCCTCTCGAAATTCATCTTACAGCTGGATACACCTACTTGAAGGTTGACAAATAACTGACAGCAGAACATTAAAAATAGGCTACGGGAAGAGTGTTGGAAGATAAATAAGCACAAACAGATAGACAAATGTAAATAGGCTAGAGCTATCAACTAAAATGACACGAATGTATTCCACCATTTCTCCTTCTAACTTAAGAGGTCTCATAACAATTTCTGATGTACATTCACAAGATGAAGATCAAGTCATTTCCAATCCACATTTAGAAGACTGAAAGTTGCTTTTATACTTCATAACACGCCTTCTATCTCTCTACGGTTGGTAGGCTGAATGCATCATAAACTTCAATCATTAAAAGATTACGCACAAGTAAGGTTTCATTTATCAGTCTCCTCTTAACGAGTTGAGCGATTGAGGGACAGTGTAAATGTATTAGGCATCACATGTTTATTTCAAGTCCGTATTACAAAGCTATGTTCAACGCATTTGTGACAAAATGGTGCTCGGTCTAAGTCTATTTTATAGGCTTGACTTAATATAACCAATTGGGGTTATTATAAATAATAAGATAAAAAAAAGAAACCTTAGTTTTTTTTATTATAGTTCCTTAGGGAGATTAAAAGAGAGAATAGATAGAAAAGAAAATTGAGACAAAGGAAAAAAAGAGAAAAATGAAGACGAAAATAATTCTTCCAACGCTGCGACCCGCTTACAATCATATCAAATTTACAAGGGGCATCTCTGAAGATTTGTCTTGATTAGATAGCTAAAAAAATACGGAGTTTTGTTTCATACGTACCTGTCACGTAGAAAGTCAAATGTTATTGATTTAATTCACACTGATGTTTGCTTTATGCGAGATAAAGTTTTTTGGAATGCAGTTCATTTTGTGACATTCATCGATAACCATTCAAGAAAAGTTTTGGGTACTGCTTTAAAAAACAAAGATAAGTTGTTCGACGTCTTCAAAGAGTTCCATGTCAAAATTGAAAGAGAAACATGAAAGAATTTGTAGACATTTAGAACTGATAATGATAACAAGTATCATTGGCAGTTTGAGAGATATTGCATAGCCTTTGATGTAACACTTGAGAAGACTCTAGCTAAGACACTAGCTGAATGGCGTTGCTGAAAGAATGAACATAACAATTGAAGAAAGAATAAAATGCATGTTTTCTCATGCTAAGCTTTCCAAGAGCTTTTAGATGAAAACTAAGCAAATTGCATTGCATTGGATTCGATAAACGTTTCTCCCGCTACAATTTTAGATGGACATGTGCCTAATAGAGTTTGAAGTGGAAAAGAAGTTTCATATGATTATTTGAGAGTGTTTAGTTGCAAAGCTTTTATTCATATGTCAAAGAATGAGATCCAAACTAGATAACAAGGCTAAGACATGTATGTTCTTGGATTATGGTTGGTATGATTTAGTTACAGACTGTGGGACTCATTAAACAACAAGATTGTGAGTAGCAGAAATGTTGTGTTCATCAAAAATTTGTTCAGTGATGATTCTGACGAAGACGAGAGTTCTAATTTCTCTACAAAGATTTCAGTTAAATTGGATAAAGTTGTCTTCTCGTGTAAGTTCTAATCACAAGTGAGATGTGTCACAAGATAATGACGATGTTGCTAATGAAGAACATACTTTGATAATGACGGTGTTGAGGTAGTCGTTCAAGAATTACCTCCATTATATATTGAACCTGTTTTGAGAAAATCTACGTGTTAACTTACACAGAGACTTTTACACATGAAAATAATAAACAGTGGTTAAATTTCATGGTAGAAGAGATGCAATCTTTGCATGAGAATCACACTTATGAGTTGGTTACGCTACCTAAAAGTAAAAAGATACTAAAAACCAGGTGGCTCTATAGGTTAAAAGCTAGAGAAAATAGGTTACAACAAAGATACAAAGCAAGACTTCTGAAAAGATTTGCTTAGAAGAAAGAAGTTGACTTTGAAGAAATATTTTCTCTTGTTGTGAAAATGATTTCAACTAGAGTTATTGTTTGTCTCGCTGTCTGTCTAAACTTAGAGATAGAACAACTTGATGTGAAAACAGTGGTTCTTCATGAGGATTTAAAGGAGAAAAATTATATAGAGCAACTAGAGAATTTTGTAGTCAAAGGAAGCAATTTTTGGTTAGCAAACTGAATAGGAGTTTGTGTCGATTAAAATAAGCATCTACGGGTCAATAATATATTAGAACATCGTTTAATCACTGCGTATTTGTGAAGAAATATTCTGATGAAGATTATATTATCATTTTGTTGTATATGTATGTCATTTGGATTGTTGGTTATAATATCAACAAAATTGAGAAACTGAAAAAGAGTTGAATTCCTCATTTGATATGAAAGATCTAAGGCCAACGAAAGAGATAATTGACAAGAAGATAACTCAAGAAATGAAGATAACTCAACGAATTCCTCATTTTAATATAATGCTCTATCTCATGAGCATTATATTAAAAAAATACTTAAGAGATTCAACATTAGCCAAGCTGATATGATGATGGGCAATCGGAGACCAAAACCGAAAAAACATCCCGAGGGCCCATAACCCGAGCCATCCGTTCGGGATTATCCCTCCGTTTACAACTTTTCTGATCTCACTTTTTCGAGAGTTCCTTTTCGAGCACTCTAGCCATTTTCTCCACATTTTCCGATTCCCTTATCCTTTTACTGTGATCTTTTGGGCCATAAACCCACTCAACCCCATCTAAATTCCCTCTAAATTTCAGCTTCTAACCCCGTATGCCGCCGGAGATCCGGCCGGAACAATTTGACCCTGTTTTTCCTTCACCCGAGCCAACCTTCCCCATTTCCCCCCTCTTTTCTCTCCATTTCTCCTTAACCGACCCAACCACCATTCCCATAGCACATCATACGATCTTAAATAATAAAGATTGATTAGTGATCTAATGCATAATGTGAAAAAGTAAAGATAGAAAATGGAATCTTAACCCGAAGTCAACAGACGTTTGAACCTTAGCTTATAAAGAGCTTAAGACCAGAAACAATAACGCCACTAAGAACCTTGGATAAGAAAGACGTCACAAACTAAGGGGTTTCGTTTGATAAGTCGGAAACGACGTTGCTGGAATTGCAATGAAAGACTGAACAACACATTGAAAAGGAGAAATTCTCTCACAATATGATTCACAAAACTCAAGTTGATTTTAAATGATAAATCTAGTACATAGTTATAAGACTCATTTCTCACATAGTTTTTCTTCTTCTAACCTCACCCACTTTCTCACCCACTTTCTTACAACCTTTCTAACTTACTTTCTTAACTACTTTTCATATGACATGCAACACATATTATAATAATCTATTATAATACATAATGTAAGTACATAATAGTCTAATCCATAATAGTGTCATCTTGTCCCATGTGCACTTGAATGCATGCCATGCATTTAAACTTGATGTTGTTAGAAACAATAACACTGTCACAATTAAGAAGTTCTTAGATATATATGCTTAGTTTTTCACCGAACTTCTTTGCTCGATCTCGTGTCATCTTTCCATCCATGCTTGCGCCGGTTGCATTTAATTCTTTTTTTTTTCTTTTCTCTTCGTGATGTTCTCATCATTCCCTACTTCTTTAAAATGATTTGTCTTAAAATTATCTTCTGCATCAAAAGGAGATATTTAAGAAACATTGAATGTGGTGCTATCATTGATGCGCTCGAGAATTTGAAAAGTGTCATCTCCACGTGGTAGTAGTTTAGATTTTCTTTTGGTTGGAAATCGTTCCTTGCGCAAATGTAACCACACCTCATCTTGTGGTTCAAAAGTGATACTTCGTTGTCCTTTGTTGGCATGTTTCACGTATTGTTCAGTTTATTTTTCAATATTTTGCCTTATAGTTTCATGAAGCTTTTTAACAAGTTATGCCTTCTTGTTTCCATCTAAACAAACAAGCTGAAAAATAGGTAAAATAGATAAATCCATAGGAGTTAGTGGATTAAAACCATATGCGATTTCAAAATGTCAAAATTTAGTAGATGAATGAACTGAGCGATTATAAGCAAATTCAGCATGTGGTAAACACTCTTCCAACTCCTAATGTTTGCCTTTATGATGGATCGTAGTAATGCTGATAAGGTCATATTGACAACTTCTGTTTGTCCATCAGATTGTGAGTGACAAGTGGTGGAGAATAGAAGTTTGGTACCTAATTTATCCCATAATATTTTCCAGAAATAACTCAAAAATTTTGCATCTCTATCAGATGCGATGGTTTTAGGAATCTCATGCATCCTAACAATTTCTCGAAAAAAAAAATCAGCACTATGAGTCGCATCATCAGATTTGTGACGGAGAATGAAATGTGTCATTTTGGAAAATCTATCAACCACAATAAAAATTGAATCATTACATCTCTTACTTCGAGGCAAACCTAGTACAAAATCTATTGAAATATCTATCCAGTGAGTGTTAGGGATGGGCAGCGGCATGTACAAGCCATTAGGTTGGATTCTAGACTTCGCTTGTTTACATGTAACACATTTGTTACAAATTCTTTCGATATCCTTTTTATAAGTGGCTAGTAAAAGCTTTCTTGGATGACACCTAAGGTCTTTGTTATCCCAAAATGCCCCATAAGACCTCTTCATTGTGCTTCCTTCACTAAAAGTTCTCTAATCGAACAATTAAGAACACATAATTTATCTTGCTTGAAAAGAAAACCATCATGCTTGTAGTACTCCCCATAATTGGTTTTTTCACAAACCCTATATAGTTCTCCAAAATCATTATCACTAGGGTATATATCTTTTATAAACTCAAATCCAAGTAGTTTAGCTCCTAAGGAGGAGATAAGAACACACCTGCGAGAAAGGGCATCAACGACCACATTCTCCTTACCTTTCTTGTAATGGAAGACGTAGGGAAACGACTCTATAAATTTCATTTATATGGCATGTCGTTTGTTGAGTTTGTGTTGTTTTTTAAGAAACTTGAGGGACTCGTGATTTGTACGAATGATGAACTCTCGTGCCAATAGGTAATGTTGCAATGTTTCCAATGCTCTAACAAATGCATAGAGTTCTTTGTCATATGTGGGATAGTTGAGCATCGCTCCTCCCAACTTCTCATTGAAATATGTAATTAGAAGGTGATCTTGAATTAGAACAGCTTCAATCCCTACACCTGAAGCATCGCACTCAACTTCAAACGGTTTCTCAAAATTAGGTAAAGCCAACAAAAGTGTATTTGTTAGCCTCTCCTTAATCTTTTGGAGTGTTTCTTCCTGCACTTTCGTCCACTTAAACACCACATTCTTTTCTATCACCTTGATGAGTGGGGCATCAACCGTGCTGAAATCTTTAACAAAATGATGATAAAAACTCACAAGTACATGAAAGCTACAGACTTGGTTGGCATTTGTTGGGGTCAGCCATTCTTGAATATCCAAAAATTTCTCTTGATCAACCTGTACTCCTTGGTGACTAACAAAAAACCCAAAAACACCATGTGATATGTGCAAAAAATGCACTTATTCTTGTTAGCAGACACTTTTTCTTTCCTAATTACTAGAAATACTTCTTTCAAGTGTAAGATATGATCATTAATTTATTATAAATTAATTTACCTATGAATGGACGTAAGACATGATTCATCAACCTCATGAAAGTACTTAGAGCGTTTATCAAGCCAAATGACATAACTAACCACTTGTATAATCCATGCTTTGTTTTGAATGCAGTTTTTGGAAAAGAAGCATGCATCATGCAATTCATCTAGCATATCATCTAAACGAGGAATAGGGAAGCGATATTTTATCGTGATGTTATTGATAGCTCTACTATCAACGCACATCCTTGATTCTCCTTCTTTCTTTGGGACTAGTAAAACAGGAACTTCACAAGGGCTTAGGCTCTCCCTAATGTAGCTTTTAGCCAATAGTTCGTCCACTTTTCGTTGGAGCTCTTTCGTCTCTTCGGCTGCTACGATAAAACATTTGATATCACGATTTCAAAATGTAGATGAATCGAATTTATCTTGTGTTCTCTAACTAGGTGTTCCCACTTTTTGATCTTGATTTGTTTTGGCAATCTGTTTGTCTTCTCTTTTTGTATAATTAGGCTTCTGTTAGAAGAACTATTGCCCAAAGAAGAACGGTTACCACTCTTTCTTTTCAGTTGTTGTTCTAGTTTAATTGTCATGTCCAACATATCTTCCAACTCCACGTAATGTTCCAGCTCAATCTTATCTTGTATTTCTGGATTGAGTCCTTCTAGAATTTTAGTCATGGTAGCTTCTCTGTCTTCTTCTATATTTGCTATAATCATGGTTACCTCCATTTCTTGGAAGTATTCTTCTACGCTCTTCGTACCTTGTTTAAGTTTGTGCAGACGTTGTCATAGATCTCGGTAATATCTGTTTGGTACAAATCTTCTTCTCATGGCAGATTTCATATCGTCCCACGTATCAATAACTCTCTCCTCATTTCTTCTCATGCTTAAGGTTAATTGATCCAACAAGTTTATCATAATCAGAAAACTCAGTAGCAACAAGTTTTAACCTTTTTGCTTCTGAATAGTTGTGGCAATCAAAGATTTATTCAACCATCTTTTTCCACTCAAAATATGTATCCGGATCATTCTTTCCCTTAAAAGATGAGATTTGCATCTTGATGTTGTTCAAGCTATCATTCGTCTAGTTAAGAGCTTATCTAGAATTTCTTCGATTCCTCCGAATATCATAATCTGAAACGTCATTTTCACTATAAAGAGTGTAATCTACAGAGTCATACCTTCCTCTTCGGGGAAGATTTCTGTTTCGATTGTTTGGTTTTCGATGTTGTTGTTGAGCATTTTCAATATTATTCAACCGCTCATTGAGACGGTCAAACTAGTCTTTCATTAGTTTTCTCACTTCACCCATCAAGACGTTTAATTGAAGACTGTCATTCCATTATGGTGCGACACCGTTGTCAGAGTTCGACATTTTTAAGAAGTTAAACTTGCAAAAAAATGTTAGAGAAAATAAATGTAATAAGATGAACCTCACTACACTCCCTCACTTGTTTTGCTCGGATAAGTTTTTCACTCTAATTTGTCACTCGTGTTTCACACTTGTCAATTGGCTTTTGTCCTCTAATAATCTCACCTATCTTGCCTTTTTCCCCTCACTTGCTCCAATTATGTCAAGAGTTGAATAACCTAATAAAGAGTCTTTTCACGTCAAAACCAAATTATCAATTGGAAGAAAAAAATGGTGAAGGATATCGATAATTGAATTGAACAAAGATGAACACTAGATTAATCAATAAGACACGAAAAAGATAGCAGAAATCAAAAAAAGAAGATAGGATCAAATGATAAATAAATATAGTGGTTTCAGATGTAATGCAAATAGCTAACTTCTTGATTGTTTTTTTCAAACCAAATACTAGAAAATGGCTCTGATTTATACCAAATAAGAAGATTTTTTTTTTCAAACCGAATACTAGAAGATTACTCTTGTTTATACCAAATAAGAAGATTTTTTTTCTACCTGAATACTCAAAAGTAGATTCGGTTTAAATCAAACGAGGAGACACTTTTTTAAACAAGATAGCGAAGCAACTCTGATACCAAATGATATATTCTTAACTGATAAAAATTGATCAGTGATCGAATGCAAAATATAAAAAAGTAAAGATAAAAATAGAACCTTGACCTGAAGTCGACAGACGTTTGAACCTTAGCTTAGAAAGATCTTAAGACCCGAAACGATAACGCAACTAAGAATCTTGGATAGGAAAGATGCCACAAACTAAGGGATTCCGTTTGATAAATCAGAAGTGGCGTTGCTGGACTTGCAATGAAAGACCGAACAAAGCGTTGAAAATGAGAAGTTCTCTCACAATATGATTCACAAAACTCAAGTTGATTTCAAATGATAAATCTATTACATATTTATAGGACTCATTTCTCACCTAATTTCTCTTTCTTTCAACCTCACCCACTTTCTTATCAACTTTCTAACATACTTTCTCACATACTTTTCATATGACATGCAACATAGATTATACATAATCTATTATAATACATAAGTACATAATAGTCTAATCCATAATAATGTCATCTTGTCCCATGTTATGCATTTAAATTTGATGTTGTCAAGAACAATAACGCCGTCACAATTGAGAAGTTCTTTGATATATATGCTTAGTTTTTCACCAAACTTCTTTGCTCGATCTCGTGTCATCTTTCTATCCATGCTTGCACCGGTTGCATTTAATTCTTTTTCTTTTCTCTTCGTGATGTCCGCATCACAAACTAATGTTGTTTCTTCTCCATTTGCACGACATTTCAACCTTAGTGTTAAAAATGTTCTACCGAAGAAAAATATAAGAAAGAGATGAACATAGTTCTATATGTATATGCAGTTGACAGTTAGATGTATGTCACGATTTCTATGAGATCATATATAACTCATATAGCTATAGTAGTTTGTATGAGGTCAGATCTAGCTGTGCAGTTAATTTTTATTTCCTAGCAAATGGAAAAATGTTATAATCAACTGTCGAAAATAAAACACCAAAAAAGTTACAACAATTCAATGAACTAGGATCATGACTAGTTGAAGTTCTGCCATCATCCAACGACGATCCTAACTTGGCTCAGACCAATCTCCAAGTTTGTCGTCCTTCAATGGAAGACTTGCAACCATCTTTCTCGAAAACAATCACTTGATGTTAAACTATCCATCTCAAAGCCAAACATCAAATCGTTCAAACAACATCACTCTCAAAAGAAACATCATCTCTTATACTTGTTCATGGCTAGCTCATGTGCAGTTTAATGAAGAGAGAATAATTGTAAAAAACAACTCACGCTAACATTTATTCACATGAGTATTCAAGCACACCCTAAAAGACATGTGTGAGTCATTTGATTGGAGTGGAATAACAAACTAACAATTATAACTGAATATCCCACAAAATATGTCAATATAATATATATAAAATATCTCTTAAAATTCCCCCTCAAGTTCACGGGGGATGTGACGATAACGTGAAGCTTGTATTATAGATATTGTAGCTGGTTGAATGGTTGCATTGATTTTGATTTTAGAAGCATATTGCACCATTAGAAGAAATGGTTCATTGATGCTCGACAAACTCTTTTAATAGCCTACGTCGGCTGTCTTTTGGATAGAGAGAAAGCTGAGATAGATGATTAAATTGTAAAGAAATAGTGTTAAACACTTTTGAATGTTTTTCTTGGTTTGGAAAGACCAGAGAAAGGTGGCATGAAGGTAGATCGAGTGTTTGGAGAAATCACATTAGAAAAACTGCATCAATTAAAAAAGTCACATTTTACTAAAAAATAGTCGAGTGAAACCCTAAGCCATTCTTCACGGGACGTTAAAATGGTGCTAAGAGAAAGAATGGGAGATTATGGAGCGATGAATGAGCAATTCGGTTAATAAACCAGGTTGGGTGAAATCCTGGACATAGAAAAGAGGCTGGTAGATGATTTTGCAGCAGAAAAAAAGAAATTTTCGCAGAAGAATGAATTTTCTAAGAAAGAAACAAAGGGAAACAAAGCAACAAAGGAATTGAATAATCTTCTTCAGGATCTATTAGACGGCTATTCAGAGAATTTTCATTATTTTGTTAATGGTAAAATTCAAATTTACTCTAAAAGTATTAGCAGACGGTAAAATTCTAAAATGTACACTGAAAACTATTGTTCTAACAAAGTTACCGTTAGATTATACACAACTTATCAAATTCATTCCTGCTTGCCAAGCTCGTTGGAAAGAGTGGAACGATGATCAACATGGTACTGGATAACCTAGTCCAATAATAGCCAAGGTCAAGTGGCTAAGGTTGACCGTTTCAATTTATCCTCCGGCAAGGATAAGCTTCAAAAAAAGCTGAAAGAGATTAGACTAGAGGTCCAATAAACCATATCCTTAATAATTAATTGGATTTTTACGAATAATTACATGCATTAAAGAACTAGATCACGAGAATATATATATTCACGCTTTAATCATAGTTTGTGCATTCTAATGCTCATATTCAGCCAATCCCAGTCGCCCAACTTTCTCTCTCCTTCCATATATATAACCTCTTCCAGCCATGGTCCATCATACAGAGATGAACCAGAAGGGAAGAGGGTTAATTGCGAGGCTCTACTCGGCCGCCAAGCCTTGCGAGCCGCCTCTACTGCCGGCCATCAGAGCACCCAACGATGGCTTAGTCCAAAAAGCTTCTTCTGCTAAGAAAGCCGTTGATGGGTTGCCGGAATCCACCAGCTTACGTGGATTGGGGAGGGGAGAAAACGTGGACGTGATGGCTGAAAGTTACATTTTATGTGTTAGAGAGCGTTTCAGGGTGGAGAAAGGTGAATTTGATAATAGGGTTTATGAACAACTTTACTAAACTAAAGCTGTAATCATAAATGTTTCGAGCACATGGCTCTGTATAGTATTTTCTGCCATCTTAAACTGTTAAATACTTTTTTTTTCATTTCTACCTTCCTATGAATATCGGTTTTTTTATATTGAGTGTATTTCGTGACACTTACATGTGCGTGGAACCGTGTTACATTGTAATCTCTTTTCATTTTCTCCAATTTCTAAAGCAATGAACGATAGATTAAAATTTGATCAATCGAATCAGAAAATGAAGTGTTCAACTAGAGAATGAGACAGCAAATTGGGGTTTCAAGCAACTCACCTCGCAAAAGCTTGTTAAAAGTAGCTAAGTTCATGCCTAGGAAACATAGAAAGCTTACTAATTCTCTTGACAAATAAGAGGAAGCCACGTTTCTAACAAGATAATCATTCTGTAATGAATAATGCTAGATTTATTTTTTTATTTATCTTGTGATTAGACCTTTTGATATCTTTAATCATAATTAATTTATTGAAAGAATAATTATTCTTTTGAATATAAATAATTATTTATTATATTTATTGTATAAATTATGATTATGCATATCAATATTTATAATAAGAAAATAAGATAAGAAATAACTGTAGAATTATCTTTCTATAATTAATCATGAATTGATCCCGATTAATGTATGATGTAATATGTCGTTCCTATAAGGTTTTTGTATGATGCAAATATCAAATTTATTTTTTTAATTTAGAGTAATATGCTAATTGGCCCATGTGGTATGGTCAATTAAACAAATAAACTTTAATCTTTAAATTTTCCAAATCAAACCCTTTAGCGCAACCACACGATCGTCATTGAAAAAAAGATGTGGACATCTACGACACGCTAGAGGATGACCTCCTATGGATAAGATCGTCCGCTCCCAGTATAAATTTTCAATGATTAATTTCTCATTTTCAACATAGTATCGTTGTAGATCAACAAACTTGGTGAAAACATTATGTGTGTGCTTTCAACTCCCATTTGCCGAAATATCGAAACACCCTACTATGACCAGAAAATTCAATGCAAAAATGGTATATCCTAACGCCAACGTTGACGTAGTGGTGCACATGTCTCTGAAAAAGGTCAACGTAACTTGTGTGAGAACGTAAGGGTGTACACGAAGAAACCTTCGTCTAAATGTGTGAATTTTTCAAATTATGATAAGGGAAATTAGAGTTGTTAGATGGAAAAAATGTCAAAATAGGCGACTAAGGGTAAATTTATAGTTTTCCAAAGTTTCACCGACTAAAGCATACTACTTTTTCTACTAGAATATGATCAAATAAACATCAAATCATAAACTAGAACTCTTGGACTTGTAGATTCTGAAAAATAAATAGAGAATGAGTACACCTGCATCCAAAATCGTTCAAATTTGAGAGAATTATTGATATGCAACTCTTTTCGGTTGAAAATTGAGAAAATTGCATTGTTCTTCTAACTGCAAACAAAACATCATTGTTTGATTTGCAAATTTTAAACATTAGAGTTTGATTTGCTTAATTAACCAAACCTTTGGGCCAAATTGCATACCATTTATTTCTTTAATTTTATAAATTATCTAATGGCATACGAAAATGTATATTTTGAGATAAAGTATTATGATAACCAGTCCACACAACATAACACTAGCCACTCAATTTCAAGTGTTGCCACATTAATCTCCTCCAACTACCTTACAAGGAGTAAATAAAGATCACATTTTATAATTTTACTT
Source organism: Begonia fuchsioides (assembly GCA_003255005.1). Taxonomy (NCBI): domain Eukaryota; kingdom Viridiplantae; phylum Streptophyta; class Magnoliopsida; order Cucurbitales; family Begoniaceae; genus Begonia; species Begonia fuchsioides. The sequence continues at coordinate 90,510 of QAOC01036831.1, read as the reverse complement.
AAAAAAGAGTAATAATAGTTTTAACTTATCATTATATATTTTTAAAATATAAGCCAATGTGCTAAATAACAGTTGGTATTGGGGTGGACAAAATCAAATTGAAATTACAGACCGAAATGTAACTGTCAATTTTGGTCCAATTACAATCATAAAGTGTGAAATTAGAGCTGGATCGTGGGTTAAAAATGACCCAAAATATGATAAAACCTAACAAAAAATCAAATGAAACTCGATATAAATTCAAAAACTGATTCCAAACCCGATTAAATACCCAACCTCATTATAATTAAAAATATATTTTAATTTATAATTTATTTTTTGAATATGGAACCAAACCGGGAAAACTTCAACCACATTGAAAAAACCTGAACTACATTGTATTCCACAATTTTAGTTTTGATTTATCTCAAAATTAGACAAGACCGGACTATCCACATCCCTAATTTGTACAATAAATGTGTTAAATATTTTTTTATAATTTACACTATTAATTGCACTTCAATTAGACAATCGTTGTTTGACCTGTTGGTGTGTATTGAAAAAAGTAGACTAAGAAGGTAAACATAGATAGTAGACTTCTTTAAAAAAATAGAGTAAAATAAGTTTTATTTTAATACAATCGAAACATTTTATTCCTATTATTTATTTAAGATTAACGCAAAACATATTTTTTAGTTTGCAAATAAAATGAAATATATTAAAAAAATTAATTATTTATGTTCAATAAGAGTTGCATTGAACATAGGGTTATTTAATGTTTGCCATCGTGGATCGGCGGATGGATGGTTAGGTTCAAGTGCATTTGGACCACTTCACATGCTTCCGTTAATCTCAACACTTAATGTTTGTTGAATTCATTAACATACATATAAAATCTGACATAATACATGTGATTCAACTTCAACGGAAGGAAAACGATGAAATCTTAGCTGCATCACAAAAAACTTGATAGAAGTATGTGCAAATCACCTACAAGAGACTAGAGGGATATGCTCGATCGTGTTAGAAAGTATGACAAGATACACTTACATTAATTCGTAATAAAATCACCCTAGTGAAAAAGAACTCATGGACAAATTCTTCCAAACCATATAGAAAGATGTCGCTAGATAGCTCACTATCTCATGAGGCACAAAAAAACTCGACGACTGCCTGAATCAAGATCGTCGTAATCCGTTAATAAAATAATTGCATGCGTAATATGCTAATCAAGTTTAGAAATTTCATGGGCAACTCAGGGGTATTCTTATCACTCACTCACCCCAAAATAAAATATCACAAGGCAACAAACAATGATCACCATATCTCAATCAAATAAACAAACCAATCGAGTACAACAATGGAGTCAAATAAAAACTATTCATATACAATTTGGATCCAGTCAATTAAATTACATAAATAAATTCACATATAAACAGACGTGCTAGCATATACCTTGCCATAGTCTAAGTGCTAACCATCAAAATAATTTTTTATCGATTAAAATTCATGCACTAAAATATGTAATGTAAATGCATAGTTAACTTACCTTACGAGGTGAGTCTTTCATCCTTCACATTTTTTTATGATTTTTGTTGTTAACCTCCAACTCGATTAAATCATCTCGGAAGCATAATCGATTTCAATAGAAGCTTCATCACGTCACAATGATCAATGTCTTATAATCAAATTTGATTTTAAAATAGTACTAACAGGTATGGCTAAGACATTTTTAGGGTGATTTTGTGAAAATGAACAAGTATGAATTTGGTCCAACAAAATTATCATTGGGTCTGGAGCGTTAAGAGGAGTTTATAGAAATCGATCATTACTGATTCTAACATCATTTGATAGTCCTGAGAGGCGGTCAAAGCCTCTCTATCATACGTAACTCCAAATAAGAGTAGAATTTGACCAAGCAAAACATACTAGCGCGTCTAAAACGTCAAATTTAGTCAAAAAAGATTATCCAATAAGGTTTTATAGATCTTGATAACTACCGAATTCAAATTGACACGTGCTCAATTCTTAATATGTTTTCTCAAATATCACACGTGACATAAATAATAAAATAGTATTTTTGTCAAATTTTACAAATTTTTTTTCATAAAATCAAAAAATTGAAAATTTGAGATTTGACAACGTATGTAACGTTGATTGATGGTATAGAAATGAACTGATGGTAGTTTTGTAAGGAACGCAAGAAGGTTCTTGTTCTTACCCATGATTGCTTGAACCCAAACGTTGTCAGGTGGACATCGGACTTCTCCTCACTTCACTGCTCGACACGTAGCACTCTTATCGGACATTCGCATTCACTCCTTACTCCACCTTCCTTCGATGTTCTTCAGCTCAATAAAAATAACAGCTGCCTGCCTTTCTCAGTCATAAAAGTTACCTTAAATCAATACTGTAAGATGGACCTTTTTTGTGGTCATTTTTTCAGATTTTTTGAAGTAGCTGAATGTAAATAAATGCTGATTTCTGGGAAAAAAGTGGGTTGTGTTAGAGAAAAAAAGAGAAAGTAGAGAGAGAGAACTAGAAGAAGAGGAACAAAAAAGAATGGGAAGGGGAAGAGTTGAGCTGAAGAGGATTGAGAACAAGATCAACAGACAAGTTACGTTTGCGAAGAGAAGAAATGGGGTTTTGAAGAAAGCTTACGAGCTTTCTGTTCTTCTCCAATAGAGGAAAGCTGTACGAGTTTTGCAGTGGTTCTAGGTATTCACTAAAATCAACCTCAACTTTTGATCTTCTTTGGGTCAGATTTTGTCGAAAATCAACCAAAAATGAAAAAAAAGTTAGATTTTTCTGTTCTTCGGCTTTCGCCGTTTGATTTGTTTTTCCTATTTTGGTGAAACTCTTGGACGCTCTGGTTTTTTTAGATCTGCAACCCTGAAAGCACCATTAAAAGAAGATCACTGTCTAATTGACTTTGTTTTTTTTTCGTGATAAGTCTTTTGTTTTTTCATCAAAGTTTGAAAAAGAAAGGCCATTTTTCCGATCTCCCAGCTTCTGCATCATGAACTCGATCAGGGAATTTATTGCAAGTTTTAGGGAGAGAATTTACTGTCAACTAAATAAGATATATTTGAGAGCTATTTCTAAAATGCTTTAAAACTTTAATCTCTAAACATTCGCCTCACCAGGTAACAGCTAGACTCATACAATTTGGGCTCAGTGATGCACAGATTTATCATTGATTTTGTTAGATCTTACCTATGCAGTATGAGTAATAACATGTATATTTTCTTAATTTTATAGTCTAAAAATTTTTCTTCATGATGCAGCGACAATAGATTTATGTGATTAATATTTTATTTTAATCACTAGTAATTTATTGATTGATGGGTGTAAAAGTGAATGATTATGTTTTTATAATTTACAATTTATCACAGTAATAATTATACCAATTTATATTTGTCACATTAAATCATGGAATTGTGATTCCATTGCATGCTTTTAGGATGGTAACAAGCCTTCAAAAAACTAGATACACCCTCAAACCAAAACAACCCAAATCATGAGAATCATAACCGAAGTGGATGGAACTAGGCGTGGGCGTCGGATCGGATTGGTTCGGATTGTTGTCGAACCAATCCGATCCGACGAAAATCGGATTGGAGTAGGGGGATCCGATCGGATTGACCCTCAAAATCAATCCGATCGGATTTCCTTCTTTCGGATCGGATTTCGGATCAGAGGAGGGCCGTCAACCGTTTTTCCGAGAGCATTTTTCAATTTTCAGCATCCTGCATCCCAATTCCCATTTCTCATTTCCTGCAAGTAAACTACAATTTCATATGGATAATCCGATTTTCAACTACAATCTACACATATCGATAATCCAAAACAACTAAACGTAAACTATCCATAATTCAAATCTATCAAAGTATCAACTATCAATAATTCATCAATCATAATCCAAAGAACAAAACAATACAGGATACGAAAACAACATTACAACAAAACCGAAAAGACTAAATTTGATTCATTCGCTGCCTTAGATCGGCTCTATGTCTCCCCCGCTTGCATTCTCCGTAATTTCTACAAAACAAAAACACATAAAACATAATTAGTAATAATATATAACATTAATAAATAGTAATGTTAATAAATAACTTGTAGTTGAAATATACCTTCGTCAATCGTTTTGTAATCTTCCAATACCTCCGACAACAATGGAGTTTCAGATTCAGAACAGATCCAACTCTGAGTGCATATAAGGGCCTCCACTGTTTT